>CM019178.2:41071320-41275429 GCA_009739505.2 Apolygus lucorum
AGATTGTGTCTCTTTCAATTGTGAGCCAGCCCCTGCTCACAAATAACACCAAGGTGACGGGGCTGGGGTAAGTCAACAACACCCCCCTTCCTGAACCCTAAGATGCCGCCCCCACAGAGCCACCTGCGGCAAAGGACTGTGGAGGGGTAATCTGGGCCAGCTCTACGGGGGCGTGGTCCGCCCCCCTACGATGAGGACGCTGACTACCACCCGAGGCGTCCGAGCCCTAATTCAACCACGAAACCGGAAAGGGACACAACCTACCTATGTCCACCGCAGCAGCAAGGGGCTTCAGCCGAAGCCTGATGGCAGCCTGAAGGTTCAAGAAGGCCGTGGATCACGTGACGAAAGGAGGGGGAAACCCTCGAGATCGGATGGCCTGCGGCGGCCATCACACCCTCCCCAGAGCTCAACGAGTACGTTCCGGCAGAAAGTCACCCCCCTGTAAATGCGCGACGATTAAGTTCCGGCTGAAAGTCTTCCCTGTCCCCCTTCTCAAAAGTCAGCACAAGTTGAAATCCCCTGAACTGGCGAGAAGCAATCCCCCTAAACCATCTCTGTTCGGAAAACCCTTCATCCGACTGGAGAACTTCAACCATCAGCATCAAGACCGTCGAGGATGCCTTCGGGCCCAACACGTGAGTGCACAAACAAATTACCCTAATTCATTTTGGCCAAAATAATTAGGCAGGTGAAAATAAACAGTGTAGACGTAAAATTGATAGTAGAGAATTTGGTAACGGTTAAGTTTTGTAAAACGGAAAAGAGTAGGACACGAACTGTATTAGTAGAACACGGAGAACACGGTAAAGACACGGCATCGAATATTGTATTGAGAAAGGACATTGAGAGTATTGCTTATCAGAAGAATTATTGTTTGAGTACATTTATTGTCATTTTAACCATCCATTTGAATTTAGCCTGTAAAGTCAGTATCTGCGCCCTTCAGGCTTGTACCTCTTTTGCCTAGTCAACAAGATCATACTATACCTGTTACAATAAATCCTTTTATCTGGTATTTTACTCCATTTCTGTTGTTATCTTTGAGTTCACCCAGCATCAGTGATTAGGGGTAAAATAAATAATTCAAGTTTCATACATTCTTTATTGCGTTTTCAGACCCATCAGGTCGTGTCCTTAGGACACATTTTTGTAGAAGAACACAACCTCGTGGTCAACTGGGTTACTTGTGTCTTAGACACAAAAGACACAAGGGACACAGAGGACACGCCCTTCTGGCAAAGGACACACTTGGAGGTCCAAGGTAAAATAAAACACCCTTCAGGTTTCACAGCATTCTTTTTATTATCATTCAACAACCCCGGTGTCAACACCTTCGAAGAGCTACCATACTTCACAGGTAATTATCCTTTATTATCCTAAAATTAACGTAGATTTAAGTTGTTTCGGTCTTTTTTCGACTCCCCCATTTCACAGTCAAACACAAAGTAGTTTCCCTTCAGGAACCTACTCAGTTGCTACTTGGGCCAGGTAACTAAATTCATTCATTTGTAACTAAATGGGCCAGGTAACTAAATTCATAAATTCATTTGTCAACTTTACCTGGACAAGTAGACTTACAAATTGGTGACAGCGTTGAGACTTGTCCTCAATACTGGCATCCCATTTGTCAAGTCAAGTAAAAGCGACGGGCTTACACAATCAATTTTACAAACTTTATCTTTACCCAATTTGACAATCGTTTTAGTACGTCTACACTGTTTTATGATTCACCTGCCTAACTATTTTTGGCCAAAAATGAGTTAGTAACTTTGTATGTGCACTCACGTGTTGGGCCCAAAGGTATCCTCGACGGTCTTGATGCAGTAGAGTTGAAGTTGAATTTTTGGGGATACAACTCACCAGTTCAGGGGGTTTGACTCTTGCGCTCACTATTGAGAAGGGGAAAAGGAAGACGTTCAGCCGGGACGTACTAGTTGAGCTTGCAGGAAATGTTCAGCCTGGACTTACTAGTTGAGCGGTTAAGGGGGAAGTGAAGGTGGCTGCCTCAAACACTAGGTATGTTCATATCTCTCCCCTCCTGTTGCTGACGTCATCCTCGGCCTCTCCAATCCTACCAGGCTGCCACCCAAGTCAGGCTGTGCATCTGCTGCTGAGGTCGTCATTGGTGGTTGGTTCCACCCCCGGCGGTCATGGTTGAAGTCTGGGTTAGACGCCTCAGGTGTTGTTCGGCGTCCTTGCAGTGGGGGCGGACCACGCCCCTGGAACTGGCCCAGCCTACCCCTCCACAGTCCTTTGCCGCAGGTGGCTCTGTGGGGGCGGCATCTTGGGGTTCAGGAAAGGGGGTGTTAGTTTACCTCAGCCCCATCACCTGGTTGTTGTCAGTGAGCAGGGGCTCTCATCATGGTATATTCGGATTCAGCTCAAAATCTCTGATATCAATGCGTTTTTCAAAAATGACAATGGGGAATTTGCCTCAATTTTAGATTCTGGAATTTCAAGGCAAATCCTATTATAGGGCCCTAGAATAACGTTTAACACTAGGAATAACCAACGGAAAAAAATTACCGTAGGAGAAAATGACTAAACAAGTGAACCTCTGTTACAAAACACCGCGAAAATCGAGGAGTATTGTTGACGTCATACGAAAAAAAAAAAAAAACGACGCGAAAGCAACAACAACAGAGTTCTAGCACGCCACACAAAACGATCCAGTGAAATGGCTACTCGAATAATGTGATTCAAATCTTGAAACTAAATAAGAGAAGATGAAGAATAATAATGCTTGATAAACTAGTAGATAGATTCGTATTGTAAAAAAGTGAGTAATACTGTTTCTTTTGGTCAATTTTGTGTCTGGGTTCTTCCTGCCAGTTCGTGGCGCACTCTTGTGCGCACTACTCGGAAGGTAAAAGTTCGCGTATGTTCCGCTTCTGTGGTAAGCGCCACAGAACCTCCTTTGAAGTCAGATTGGTAGAATATCCGTCACATTTCAAACATGGCTGCCTCTTACACATTGCCACCACATTTAAAATTTCCATCTTCCTTAAATTCTCTAAATTTTTTGGATGCGTTTTCGAGCAGCTCACTATGGTTTTATTCCATAAAAATAAACCCTCATTCGAAAAAAAAAAAAAAAAAAAAATGTGAGGCAAATTCCCCATTGTCCAAAATTAAGAAAAATATGTATCTATTCATATATATAATGAATCGCGTGTGTATTTTTGCTGTACCCAGAAATGCAGTAGCCGTGTGGGTACTCTATGAGTTCGTAGAGACGAGTAGGACATGAATATGGACTCCTAACATACCCAGTGCATACAGTATGTTGGTATCGTATACTGAAAATCGAAAAAACCAACAATAGCCGTGTGGGTACTCTATGAGTTCGTGAAGACGAGTAGAACATGAATATGGACTCCTAACATCTTCAAAGCATACCCAGTGCATACAGTATGTTGGTATCGTACACTGAAAATCGAAAAAACAAACAATAGCCGTGTGGGTACTATATGAGTTTGTGGAGACGAGTAGTACTATGTTGGTGTGGTAGGCATACTGAAAATCGAATAAAATCAACAATAGACATGTGGGTAGGTACTCTATGAGTTTGTGGAGACGAGTAGGTAGAACATGAATATGTATTCCTAACATCTTTAAAGCATATCCGGTGCATACAGTATGTTGGTATGCTATACTGAAAATCGAAAAAACCAAGAATCGTGTAAAAAAAAACTTTCTAAAAGAAATTGCAACACCATTGTTCCTTTTCTTCACCATACCTTCAACTGAAATATTTCTTTGAAAATTCGCTCATTAATTCATGCTGCATGAATGGACTTTTTATAACCAATTCTATGTTATTCAATATAATTATCAAAAGTGCCAGCCTGCCATAGCAGCGTCATTACCCCAAGAACTCTTTCATCATTCTCGTCATCATAATCACCTTCAAGAATCACCATCCATAAAAGAAATGCTTATGTTCGGCATAACTGCTGCCAGGACAATTAACTTGGAAGTAGAAGAAGAAGAAGAAAAATGGTGTGTCGGTGGCACAGAATACCGGAGTCGCAAAGTTGGTGGTGTGGGTGTTTGGCGTTTAGTGTTCTCTGTTCCGAAGATGCTAATTTCGTTAAAGACGAACAAATGAATCCTTGCTGAATCGATAATCATTTAAGTTTCGAGATCCCCTAGTAAGTTCGATGGAATACTAAGTTGGTAGACACCTGCCTTTTGGTCCGTTGAGGTCTGACGTACCGTCTCTCTTGGCCGCGATAAATCCTCCCTAACGTGGACCGATTGTTAATGAATTTAGCTCAAATTTCTTACTCAAACGAACATCTGAGTCGTACTCCGTTTGTACTCAGTTCAGAATGAGCGGTTTGAGGTTTTCGTCGTTCAACGAAGCTCTGGGAGAACCCGAGCATGACGCGAACTCAGCTCTCACTGAGCTCGACAAAGGTGAGGATCTGTGGAATTATCATTGAAATGAAATAAGTACTTGAAGTAGTCAACCTGAGTAGTTGGGAAGATACCCTGCCCTACACCTATTTTATAGATCCGGAGTTTCTGATAATCAGTGGGCTAATGAAGCAGGTCAACACAGTGTGCAGTGGGTTTGAATAGCTCCTTTGTTTAAAGACTGCTCTGATTGAAAACATAATATTTCATATGGAGTGGCACTAAAGAGGAACTGAGAACCAGACGTCTTCACGACCTTGTCTAAACCATTTTTGCTATTCTGTAACTTTTACGTTTAAGAGAAAGAAGACCAGCATGATAGAAGTTTATCTTGTAATTTCAACATTATTTACACATATTAAGACGTCTACAACTATTTTACAACGCAACACACCAGCCCCCTGTTTCTACAGTGCCCTCATAGGAGAAATAAGGGATCACTTTTCTAAAAAAATATTTCCTATGCATTCAGATGGATGTTGACAGCTCTAAGAGCCCTCATCGATTTTTCAGGGCTATTATTTTTCTTCTTGATATTAACGTGTTTACGTTAATATGAACGTGTTAAATGGTCTAAGTAAAAAAGAAAGAAATAGGAAATATTGTAGATTGTTAAATATTTTGGCGATGTGTAGCTTCAGAGCAGATTGGGCTTTCCTTGATCGCTCAACAATGTTGCTTGCTGGTAACATTGGCCCAACTCGGGCAATCAGTTTTCACAAAGTATGCGGTGTATTCACAGTACCAGCATTTAAAAAAACCGAATTTCCAATAATATTAGTAGGTACAGTAGAGCAATGTAAATCCTAAGAACTGCCTTCTAAAATTCAATAAGACAAGAGATTTGATAGTAAAAGACGATTTTTTCTAATTTAAAAAAGAAACCACTCGAAATTGGATTAATAATGAACTCCTGAGGTTTAAGTGTAGGTAGTATAAAAAGCACAAAATTAGCTCCTTTTTAAAAAATGTAACGTAACTTCTCTTTATATAATTTTCAAATCCTTCAAACATGATTCAGGGTGGCCACACTCACATGCAGGTTCATCAAAATCAGAATAAGAGTCTTGTCAATGCGTTTCAAATTCCCTTTTTTGTAAAAATTCGTCCAAGTTCGTGTTGCTTTAAAGCACGAGAGGGTTCTCAGGGGTTTAGTCTCTTCCTTTTGGAAATGTAGCATTTTCACGTCAAATTTATGGTTTTACACACCAAACTGGAGATGTTACATCAATTTGGTGTTTTTCCATTTCAAACTTGAGGTTTTACACATCAAATTGGAGGATGACAGAAATACAAAATTTAATTTTGGGAAAGCAGTTATAACAAATTAACTGGTGAATAGCCGCCTAAAAGAATGGCAGTTGGAACGGGACGGATTGATGAAATGGAAAACCACAAAAGAGACTTTTTTTCATGTTGCACGAAGTAGGTATTTCCAGACGCACCAGGTTTTTCTAAGCTGAGTGGCAAAATTGATGTAAAACGAACTATTTCCGTCATATCATCCTCCAATTTCAAATGTAAAACCTCCAATTTTACTTGTAAATGCTATAATATTCAGCGAGTATCTCATGTACCTATTTGAAGAGGGATGAAAAACAATTTTCTCATCCTGATTATTTCCAGGACTTCGATCTAATCGAGTGGGCGAACAATGTGAAGCCATTGTCAGGTTTCCTCGTCTTTTCGAAAAATATCCATTTCCGATTTTGATCAATTCATCATTTTTGAAACTGGCCGATGTCTTCAGAGTTGGGTACGTGAGTTTCAAACCAATTGTATAAATTGTAGACCTTAATTACCGATGTAATTTACTGAATGATAAGCGTGATAAGCATGAGGAATATTCAAACCCTGTAGGGGCGAAACCAATCAGCAATACTTTTGGAATTGATTCTACAATGGATTTGCTCTAATTTATTCTTCTGGCCTAATTTTTTCACTTTTCATGGTTGAAATAAAAAATATGTCTTAGGTACCCAAAACCCCCTCTCTTGAAATCTTTTATATTTCACAGGAATAATTTCTTGAGGTTGTGGGTGCTCAGAGTTTGCCAACAAAGTGAAAAACATCTTGATAAAATACTCAACGTTGATGAGTTCGTGCGGAGGATATTCAGCGTCATCCATTCCAACGACCCCGTAAGTTTGTCGAAATTTGAATTTTACCTAAGACCAACTTGAGATATGTACTTTTTCTAATTTCATTGTCATAAACTGGTGACAGAGCAAAAGTTGTGATCAAGGTGCAGGTATTCAATCGACTTCTTCAGTTAAGCTGCCCACACACGGTCCGACACGTTTGCAGTGGGGGAAGCCAAAACTTTGCCCCACTACCTTTCAGGACCGAAAGAGAGGAGAGCACACACGTACCGACAGTTGGGTTCATGGATATTACTTTTTAACCAGTGTGTAATATCCATGTTTACCTTATTCTTTCTTGCTCTCAACTTTCATTGCTTTCAATCGTTTGTTTTTCAAATCTTATAGCGCAATGGCTTCAATTTTTAGTAAATGCCAAATATGTGGGTTTCATTGTCAATCATTGAGTCTTTAAGACTAAAAAGACGCCGTACCACCAAGAAAAAGAGTTGAAGGATGAAGAGTTGGTTGGAGATGAGAGGCACGTGAAATTAGTGCATACCTACCTCAAAATTACAAAACATTTAATGTTTAATTTAATCATTAGTATTTTAGTTAATTAGGTAGGTACTTAGCTACCTATCGTTCGGGTATCTCGAGAGGGCTTTGGTCAATTTCTGTTTGAGGTGATTTGGGTGTGAAATTTTCCGTTTTCCTTTATTGGAGCATTATTGTTGTCATTCAGTTTTTTTTTTGAAAAATTGGAAGACAATTTATCAGAGATGGCTAAGTACTCCATTCATTGAAAAAAGTTAAGTACAAAAATAAATGTTTTTATTTATTTATTGGTTTGTTTTGATTTTTTCTGTACGTATCACTTATCTAAATTTAGGTACCTTGTTTCAAGTTAATAATCAGTATCTGGTATTTCAAGTTTATGAATATTGGTATTTCTAGTTTACCAATAAATTATGGAAAATAGAGGCCAACTGGTGTCTATGTATTTTCCTTTCTTTTCCAATCAATTTGATCCAACAATCAATGCATCAGTCATTGATAATGCTCATCATTCATCGAAATAGGCGTAGGTATCTACTAACATGGAAATAAGTGTCAATGAAATACGTAGGTAGGTACACCAACTCCTTGAATCATAATGGAACAATAAACAGGAGACAACAAACATAAACTGCTAAGAAAACAACGTTTTGAATCAAAACTCGGTCAAATAACGAGTAAAACACCTAGAATAGGACACTTAAATTAACACAGCATGGAAAAAATATCCTTCCTGTCTGGTGGCAAAATTCAAAAAGAGTATGAAAACGCGGGATCTTGTCGGACGACAGCACCACACACGAGTAAGGATGCAAGGAGGGGGTACCCAGCTGGACGGTCGTCAAGGCCGTCGTAAGCCTCCACACACCGCCCGACGCCGTCCCAATCAGAGGAGGGAGGCGCCTTTCGGTTACCCCCTCTACCGATATCCTTGGTCGGGTCGGCCCGTGTGTGGGCAGCTTTATCCTCGTTAATTCACTCGATAGTCTCCCCCCGAACAATACTGTTTCTAACAACTGTACTGTACATTTTTATAGGTAGCTAGATCTCTGACTCTGCAAACTTTGGGGAGCATTGCTGGGGTTATACCAGAGAGGCAGCAAGTCCACCACAGCATCAGAAGGAGTCTCGACTCCCATGACAGCGTCGAAGTGGAAGCAGCTATTTATGCAGCGATGCAGTTTGCTGCTCAGTCCAAGTACGCGAATTAACCTGTACTTTCTCATTGAATGAGTGTTACTCCTGGGTCTCCTCTGGTTTCTCCTTTTAATCGGCATTTTTTAAATGAAAAGTGATGGGTAACAGGGAATTATTGGGCCGCAATGAAGTTTGTGGTTGCAATCATAATGATTTTTTTTTTTTTTTTTAATTACGCCGTGTCGGTGCGGCATCTTCGGCCATCCGACCTCTGGCAGCCCAGTACAAATTCGCGGTTCGGTGGTAGTGATTTTCCTCTGTCTGTGCAGCTCTGACGTCCTGCAGGGCTTCACAGCTCTCAAGGTGGTCTCCGTCCATCTCACCTGTCCCGCACAATTCGCAGTCCGGTGACTGCTTCACACCTATTCGGTGCAGATGCTTCTGGAGGAAATCATGGCCAGTCAAGGAGCGGAAGCATGCGACTCCAACTTTCCTAGGGAGATTAGCTGGTATTCGTCCGTTTTCATTTGCCAGGGCTTCCCATTTTTTCCCCCTGGCGCGCTCGGCTTGTTCTGTGGCCATAGATCCCATTATTTTCTTTTCAGCTTCTCGTCGAGCTGCATACAGCATCACCGGGATATTTGGTTGGGGCACCTCTGAGCCTTCCTTTGACAACCGGTCAGCCATCTCATTTCCAAACAGGCCACAGTGAGATGGCACCCACTGGATAATCAGCTGGTTCCCTTTATTCAGGATTTCATCCCCCAGCCTCCTGCACTCACGGACAGACAGGCTGTCACTGGCCTGCCCTGGCCCTGTTATTGCATGTATTGCTGCCCGTGAGTCAACCAGGATGACTGTGTCCGATACTTGCTCCAGTCGAAGACACTCCTCCAATGCCAACTGAATTGCCTTGACTTCAGCTTCAAAGTTGGTGGCGACAGCCCCAACTGGTGCTTTCACCTGGAATGCAGAGGAAAATACCCCCTGCATTTCTCGTTGCATCTTTTGCGGAGCCATCGGTGTATACTCGCAGCCAGAGGGGGGTGGAGTACCTCTCATTCAGTGTCTCTAGAGCTGTCATTCTCAGCTCAGAGGGGGATGTCTGTCCCTTGCTCACCTCCTTGGTTAGGTCCAGCCTGCTCTCTGCCCGACGCTGCACAACCAGGTCATTCTCGATGTGGAAGGCTTCCCGAGGACCCTGGGTGATGCCATGCTTTCTTTCTATGGTCTCCACCATCGAGGAAAAGTTCTGTTGCGTGCATAGTCGCTGAGATACTACTTCATGTCTCCTCCAGTGTGGGTCGTCAAGTCTGAGGAGTCTCTCCTTCATAGCAACTGCAGCAATTTCCCTTCGGACACTGAGGGGCTCAATCCCAGTTTGCAGTTCCATGGATGCAATGGGGATGGACTGGGGAGCTCCGGTGATTAGCCTCAAGGCAACATTTTGCGTTTTATCCAGCTTTTCCAGTGTTTTTGCCGAGGCTGTCACCATCACCTCCTCCCCATACTCCATCACTGGACGAACATACGTATTATACGTGAGGGCTAACAGATCCTGATGGGCACCCCACTTCGTTCCAGTAAGTCGCCTCAGAAGCTGGGTTCGTTTGGCTCCTTTGGACTGGAGTCGCTCCACATTCCTTATCCAGTTCAACTTATTGTCAAAGGTCACTCCCAGATAAGTGACTTCATTCGTCAGCTCAATGGGGTCCTGACCATACTTCACAGAGACTGGGGGAGGCTTGGTAGAGAGTGTGAATAGTTGGGAGAAGGTCTTAGTAGGGTTTACCCGAAGCTCATTTTCAGCAGACCAACTACAAAGGGCTTCCATGGCTTTGTTCATACATTCTTCCAATGCTGGTATGGAGCTGCTTGTTGCCCAGACCAGTAGATCATCGGCGTATAAGAGACAGTTGAGGCCTGGATCATAATGGTAGGTGATTGTATCAGTGATGTCACACGTTGAAAATCATTGCTTGTGCTACTCATAGTGGCGAACATTAGAGACTTTTAGCAGACCACTTAGGCCGTCCGCGGATCGACCCGTTTCTCGTCGCTTCTCATACGAATAACTGAGCGTCTTTATTGGAAGAAGTGTTGGCGACTGAAAAATAAAGAAGCCAAGTTTCCAATTTTACCGGGATTCAATTTTAGTTTCCCACCCATTAATCACCTAACAACAGGTGATTCCAATTGTACAAAAATTATTGTTGAATAGGAAAATACATTCTTCTGGTGACTCTTGTCAGATACTCTTATTTTTATTTGTAAAATTAATAACTATAGATTTAAGGTGTTAAGGTGGGTTCACAATTGTCCGACTCTGCGTTTCCGACTCTCCGTTCTGCCCGCTGATTGGCCAAGAACAGACGGAAAGAGGCCAATCAGCGGGCAGAACGCAGAGTCGGACGCTCGTGAACCCAGCGTCAGGGTCTGTTCCTAATACCACCTCTACTATCACCATCTTTAAAAGCAAGGTACTTAGAGATTGATGTTTTGAAATTAGCTACAACGCATCGGGTTATGGATACGAAGAAGCTATGTGCCACACCCTCTTGAATTTTATATATTACGCTCTTCCCAACGTTGTAATCTGATTTGAATTTGCATGGAATTTTTTCACTATTTAGAAGTGATTTAAAAAGGGAAAGGTTGTTTTCGCCAACACTTTGCTTGATGAGTCAGATACTGACAGGTAGGAAGGCCTAATAATTTTGTTTACTTCTTAGGTCTTTCGCCCTCGGGATGTGTGATAAAATATCGGACATGATCAGAGGTATTGCCACCCCCGCACACATGAAGCTTCTTCTCATTCCCATCCTCCAGCATATGCACCACGATACCTCCACAGCCGCTATGGTTAGTATTCAAGTCAACTCACTTCAATTCCGAAATGGACACGAGGATTCTAATTTCGAGAGAAGCTGCTTGATAATGTTTGAATACATGTTGAATCCAAAAAACATGACAAAATTTCCATGCTTCCGCAGCATTTTGCTCAGTTCTTGTGGATCGATTTTGATGAAATTCGGTATATCGGCTTCATCTGGGGTCTAGTTGTGCCCCTAAGGTTTTGGTTATTGTCACTTTTAAGGGGCAAAAATAGGGGGGGAACATTGTCAAAATGCCTTAGCTCAAACACTTTTGAAATAATGGTGTTGTTGTATTTCCGAGTCTACCAAGATAGCGGAAGCTTTGTTTTCGCTTTTCAGTGTTGGAATAAAAACGCTGCAAATTACTACACAAAGGTTTATTATTTTTCTATATAGATCACTCGTGTGCAAAGAACTCGGCTTTGCCATTGTCTCCACCTACCAACCATAGATACTACATACCTAAAGCGATCACATTTTTATCTGCTAAAATTTGAACGGAGATTCGGCCTCTTTTGCGATTCACACTCGTGTTTTTGATTTATCGTAAGTCCAACCTTTAAATTCTCGTAGGGAACGAACGGTTTGTCCTACAGGGCTCCGCGTGGTCTCTAAAAATTCTATACTATCTTAAATTGATGGAAAACCAATACCTTTATATCCAAATTTTTTGAGTTAGGGCGTTTTGAAAAGTCAAACCTTATTTTTCAACCTACATCAACCAAAATCTTCGGACACAGCTAGACCCTAAATGGAGCCTACATGGGTCATTTCAAAATTTGGGGTTATTTCTTGTCACGCAGATTTTGTGAACGCTCTATTTGTCTTGGAAATTCAGAATTTTTTCAGGGAGATACAGCAGGTTGGTGTCTACAAAGATCACATAGAATGAATTTTACTAATCAATTAAGTCAGATAATTAGAAATCATTAATGATCCCAATTCTCTCTCCCTACACCTGTCACAAAGGGTAGGTTGGGAACTTCGACAATTTTTGGAGAACTCTATGTTCATGTTTTAATATAAATAAAAAATGTTATTGGTCCAGGTTACTCTCCTCTTCAGCAATAAATTAGAAACGAACGAAAATTCCTTGAATTGGAAGATTTTTTGCTATGTTTTGATGCTGTCACAAGGTTTTAATCTCTCTCCCTACAATTTTTTTTAAATGCCCGCCCACTCCTGGAAAACGATTATTTTGTGTTATGAAAAACAAAAGTGAACACAGCTGCAAGGTGGCTTCCGAAGCTACTGAAGTTTGTTGAATTTCCAAGCTCCCAGTTGTGTGGGTGATGTTGTGAAGTGTTGAAGCTTTGAGAGTAGGTTAATACTTTCTCCATCCCTACAACCACCTCACTCATCAGGGTAAGTGTTCAACTACGTATAATTAAACTCAAATTACAATTATGAATGCCATATTGTTATTTATTTTTTTTCCAACGCTAAGAATCAATAATGGTGAGGCCAGTAGAGAGTGATAACCTCACAAATCTCTCTCCCTACAACCTCTCTACCTACAACTTCTGGGAACAGGCTGGTTTGTAGGAAGAGAGATGGAATTGCAGGGAGAGAAGTTTTGCTCATGGTTCACCAAGATAATGGTTCAAATTTGAGCTCTTGGTGTATATTCTTGGTATTAGTAGTTATCCATAGGTTACATAGGTTAGGTGATGATTTTCATAGGGGACCATCTGCAAGGCAACCCGTACAATTACTGAAAATTTCATCAAAATCGGATGAGAAATGTAGAAGTTATGGCTGTGGCAAGGATTTCATGACAGACAGACACGGAACCAAAATTGTGCAGGAAGGTCTGAAACGTAAAACGCGAGTAGAAATTTTGATTTTGGAGAACTTTTTTTTCTACCTAGAAAAGTGAAAACAAAGCTTCCGCTACCTTGGTAGGAAAACATTACGCCTTATCACTATGTTTACAGCAACGATACTATTAATGACGATGGTACTATTGTAGTAAAAAATGGATTACGGCATTTCCGGGGATCCATGCACAGTTTGAGGTTAATGACAATGATATTCGAGTCATAAATACTGGAGATTTTGTTCAGGTTTCCAGTTCCCATTAGTTTGAAATTTTTGGATTTTTGATCCTTACCTCATTTTATTTTAGTTAGGCTCTGATTCCCAAATGTTGGACACTATTGGTTTATTATTTTCAATAATGAACCTTTGGAATCGAGCGTTTTTGTAAGAATTTTATTATTAAGAAACTGAGTTTCCTAAGTATTATCAAGAAACCGAGTTACCTATGTATTACGTAGAAACGGAGTTACCTATGTATTACTAAGAAAGTAAGTTAGTACCTATGTACTATTAAGAAACTGAATAAACTATGGGTTCTCAAAATTTTTTTCAAAGCCGTTTACATTTTTAAGAGTTACCTGAACTATTTACACCGCTGGGTCATATAATTCTGACTTTTCCTTAATCCACATTTTACGAAAGATTAGACTGATTGAAAGACGTAAAGAATCTGATAATTCTGATGTACCTAGATTATAGCTTCGGACTGTGATTGCGATAAATAAAAGAGACTCTCCTAAACTAAGATTCTCGTATTTTGAAGGAATAAAAAGGTTTCATAAGTTCAACTCACCCTTGGTTTTCTCTCTCCCTACAATGTTTTATATCTCCCTACAAAGTCGAAATTATGGAAAAAATTCAAAATTCTATAAATTTGAAACTACTTGATAAAGTGTGCGCCCACTTCAGGATCTGCCTCAGAGGTCAAAACAAAGGACATTTACGGGAGAAAAAACATAAAAACTTCCACAAAAATTTATGGAAAAGTTCGAGGACAAAATAACCCCAAATTTTGAAATGACCCACATACCAAATTTCATCAAAATCGATGCTAAGTGGGGAAAGTGCCGCGCAAATTTTTATTCGATTTGAAACGTAAACCAACTAATTTTGAGGGGGGTTAAAAAAAATTTTCTTGGTCGATTCCAAAGGTTCATTATTAAAAATAATAAACCAAAATATGCATCTAAATCAAAATTTACACTCACGTTTTACGTTTTAGACCTTGCTGAACAATTTTGGTTCAGTTTCTGTCTGTCTGTCATGAAATCCTTGTAACGGGCAAAACTATACGAAGTTATTGTTCGATTTCGATGAAATTTTTAGGGATTGTATGGGTTGGCGTGTAGATGGTTCCCTATGAGGGTAGAGATTGATGTTTTGAGATTAGCTACAATGTATCGGATCATCTATACAATCGGGATTTGTCGTCATAAAAAGTAACTCTTAAAAACTAAATGTCATAAAAATTAACTTCCCTCGACCGGGGAAAGATCTCCAGACTTTCTGACTTTACTGGAAAATCCTGAGAAGGGCTCGCTACCTCTGATCCAAGGAAATGAATGGACGGAGGTGCAGAAGAGATAGCTGATCACAACAGAATGACACCACCTAGAGCTTAGTAGGCCCAACCGTTAGCTAATGAGGAGAATTAATTAATTAAATCAATTACCTTGTTCATGAATGATCCACGACTTTTTTGTCGTCAATATAATAGGTATAGCTGTTCAGTAACGAATGAAACCTCCTGGACGATCAACTTGGTATCGTTCAATGAGCCATTATTGTGAAATTGATCAGACCCATGTGTAGTATCCCTGTGGGCTCACAAGGACTGTACCCCCCTCCCGATCAGCTTATTTATTTAGATGTAACAGGCCTACAATAAGGCAAGATAGCAATCATATTTATAACATATTACATAATACAATGGGGCAGAAAAAAAAACCAACGAATCGGGGCAGGTAAAACGATCGGAAGGAGGAAAAAAAAATTACCTATTATCAATGAAGATAGGCCAGTGGGTGGAAGCTGTGCAAGCGGGGCCTCACCCGCCGGTTATTTACAGGAAAAAATGAACCGTTGTGTAATATTTTGCTGCGTTTTTCTCCTTTCCTCATTCATTTTCCCTGTTTTACACGCTCTCGATTTCATCTGCAGGTTAGAAAAGTGTGCACCGATCTTCTTGCCAAATATCCTGCTAAGGATTTTGTTATCACCACTTTGAACACGTTGACCAAGCTGGCAGCAGCAACCCTCGTCGATATTCCCAGTCAGGTACGTGTTATTCTCTGTCAAGTTGATTGGGAATGGGATCTACAGAAATAAAACTCCTCCTATGCCGAGCTTTCGGTAAATTTATCACCTTCCTCAGGGCTCAAAGAATGTGTTACCGAGTGAACATCACACTTGCCCACCTTGTTGTAGTACGAGCTGTACTCGCAAAATGCTCCAGTTTCTTCAGTTCATGAAAGTAAAAGAGAAGCGTATTAATACGAAATAACCACGTTATGATCACTTTGAAGTGGTATCTTTCAAATTGTTAAAAACTACGCCCAGACTCAATTTATCTCAAGTTTGGGATAAAACTATCCATGTCTTGCATAAGGTATTATTTTGTGCGCATAAGATCATTAACTTTAAACATTTCATTTGTCAAGGTGGAACTTCTTCTTCACTACTTGATGAATGACAACCGATGGTCGGTGAAAAAAGCATCTCTCCTTGGTCTCCATCAAATGGCCAAAGTTGGACCTCACCTGTGGCCAGCCCAATGCGTCACTGAGGCAATCAGAGTCGCCAGGACGTCTGCCCACCAGGGAGTCGTCAGTTATACTTTGGACATCTTTATTGTTCTGACGCAGTCTTCTGTGATTTGCAAAGAATATGCTGAATCAGGTAAGATGCCATGTTTCCAATGAGCCGATGATTAGTGAGTTCTCGCCACGTCAGGCGCAACGACTTGAGATCGTGACGGCTAGGGACAGATGGGGCCAGTAGCCGCAGATGCTAACTTTTTTTGGTGGATTTCGAGTCGTCTCAAAATAAGGTGTGGACTCTAGAAGTCACTCTAAAGAGCTACCGACCTGTGAAGTCACTGTATCAGCTGATACAGACCCTGGGGGGCATGAAATAAGTTTTTCAGAATGAAAATTGGAATATTCGATATATAAGTATATATTTGTGTGTGTGTGTCCCTCAAAGACAAGTTGTCTATTGTGATGGAGGGGGCACGCCTTAAATAAAAATAAATCAAATAGTAATGGGGAGGACGCCCAGGACTCACCCGATGCCGGCCCTAGGGATGAAGGAAGATGAGGAGGGTGGGGGTGGGAGAGAAGGATGAAGGGAAGTGCCTCTATAAAAAGACCACCAGTTCAAATATGAGCCGAGGAATACGCGTCTGGTGACACCACAGAGTACACCTACTGAGATGCCCAACTCGTGCAACTCCGTGGCACTTTTCCCGCACCATAATCCGTGCCACGACAAGGTTGCAGCCATCACCCTGATGTTGTTGGGTGCCACTCTTTTTCCGACACCGCTTGCTGCAAATCATCTCTATCATATTTTCTTATCTTAGCCCGCCAGGTCTGCTCCATGTCCAAGCTGACATTGACCACCTGGACATCCAAGATAATGCAAGACCTGCCAGGCTTGATGGCTACGGTGTCGGGCTTCTTACCCATGTCACTCGGCATGTTGTATAATCTCTCCCTCTCTACATCCCAGCTGCTAGATGACAAGGCACCTGCTATCTGCTTGGCGACCGTATCATGACGTAGGATGCGGCCCCCATGAGTTCGTGGACACTGCTGCACTACATGATACAAATGTTCATTTCCACTCTGACAGGCACGGCAAAGGGTACCTATCTGTTGTCCCACGACTACCCCTTGAACACAGTACCGCTGTTGGCAGTGTTGCCACGCAGATGGCATGAAAGTTGTAATTTCATCAAAATCGGTCATATCGGATGCTAAGTGAGGAAAGTGCCGCGTACAGCGGACGGACGGCCAAATTTTTATTCGAATTTTGGATTCTACGTACCTTGAAACGTAAACCAACAAATTTTGAGGAGGGTTAAAAAAAAATTCATGGTCGATTCCAAAGATTATTTATTGAAAATAGTAAACCAATAGTGACAATGGCAAAAGCTGTGTCTTTGCAGAACGAGTGATCTACACAAAAAATAATTATCCTTTGTGAAATAATTTCAGTGTTTTTTCAGCGTAATTATCGACTCAGTGTGAGGGGGGGGGGGGGGGGTAGCTCAAACTGGTCAAAAAATACATTTTAGAAAATTATAAAAATGTAATTTAATCAAATGTAGTTATTAAAAATGTAGTTTTTTCAAAATAATTTTAGTTTGGTATAAGGGAGATGAGGAATTTAACGTTTTATCCAACGGTGCCCTTATTTTCATAATTACTCGGTAAATTAAGGTGTTAGATAGAGTTAAGGTAATTTTAGTGATATAAAGTCGAAAACACAAAATTATAAAACTACACTCTACAAGTAGATACCTTCTGATTTTATCGGTCTCCCGTTATAATTTTTGATCTGAAAATTCGGTTGAATTGAAAAACACGTGGCCTCTAGACATATCCATGTCAAAATCTTGAAACGTAATACTCTAACTACTTAATAAGGGGTTGAAAAAACTGAAAGAGGAACTTGTTGGAAATAAGTTGTAGAATTGCGAAGTCAAACCCGTACTTTCATAGATGCTTTGTGTTCTCAGATTCTGAACTAATGCAACTGTGCCAGGAGACCTGTTACTCCAGCAATTCGATGGTGTCTGCCAAATCTGTAAAAATTATCACGCACATGGTCAATTATTGGTGAGTAGAAGCTGAGGAAATCATTAACTGTTCAACAAAAACAGCGAAACATTCCACAGCGAAGAAATAGTTTGTATTAAAGAATTATAGATCGGCGAAACCAACGGATTTTTTTTTCAACAGACATTGAAATATCAGCCGGTTTTACCAACGTTGATAGAGTTGATGTTTGACGAAGGATAAAGGAAAACGGTATCATAGTTCAAGTTCAAAGTTCCAAGTTTTTAAAATGTAAGCGCCAAGAATGGTAGTATATCATAGATCTAAGTATTATCACACAAAAAAACAAAGATTATTACAGTAGGTATTTATTTAAAACGTTATTGAAATAAATTAAGAGATTAATTGCCAACTTCTGTAAATGGATCTCATAAAAGGTTTGTTCCAGCAGGGCCAACCGCGGTCGACCGCGGTTAGCCCAAAAACCACAGCCTTATAGATCGCGGTTGTGTGACAATCACCGTGGTTCAACCACTGCTGGAACACTCAACAGCTAGTTGGTCGAAAATCGCGTTACTTCTGAGTATGTGTGACTTCAGGTTTCCATACCTGCTTATCATCGCATAGGATGCATAATGAATAAAATACCTTTTCTCATTGCTGTAATAATTTAAAATTCCTAAAATCTGTTTCTTTGATGAGGATGGAAAAAAATATTGTACAGATCCAAAGCAAGCAAAGTCGGAGAGTTAGGTACACCTTTCTACTCAATAAAAACATCAAATTTCTAGCTGATTGATGTTTTTATTGAATAGAAAGGTTTTACTTCATCCTCACTACCATATCAGATATGGTATCAGATATCGTAGATTCTACGAATAATGCGTTGGTATTTTATGTACGAAAAAAGGAGGTTTTCTTCGAAAAATCCACTTATAGCACTCAGAATTATTCGGAAGTATCACCATTGGATTCAGCGTGAAAAATTACATAGGAAATGATACTAAACACGTCAAGTCATCTTGAGATCGAAAGTGACCATACACCGCGATTTTTTGTAAAACACGTTTTCTTGCATTCAAACTTGATTTACTCTTCCAATTTGAATTTAAAACTAACTTTTAAAACTTGATGTACCGTTGGAAAGCTGACAATTTAAGCATATTTTTCTGAAGAGCGCCCATCGAAATGGACAAGCGTTCAAAGTGAAAACTTCAATTTAAAAAGAATCATATTTCGAAAAAAATTGAAGTTTGCTTTTTGACTAGATTTTTTAGAAATGGTTTAATTCCAAAATATTTTGGTTTTACATTAAGCAGATTGGAAATTAAACGCTCTTCCCAACGATATCCTTAAATTTGAATTTATTTGGTAAATAACAGGAATTATGGCAATTTTAATGACGTAAAGTCGAAAACGCGAAAAAAAACTTCGAAGTGAAAAAAAGGCATTTTGAGTGAGTTAAGAAAAAATTGCCGGGAGACATTTTTTGTAGCAAATTACTTGTACAATCGATCCTTGAAGTTTGGTCCATCCAAATGGTAGACACCCTATATAGGTATGATGTTATAGAAAAGTCACAATTTTAATGCAAATTTATCTTCACGATGGCGTAAAGAGATTTCAAGGTTTCCTTTGTGAGAGCGAGAAATTTGAGGACATTGGGTTGAAGCTTCGCACGTTTCTGAAAAAAGTTCTTCCAACAGGAGGGTGAAAAAATCCACATCTACTGTCTACTGTACCTATCTCTGATGACTATAAACTCTCAACCAAAACACCTAGGGAGGTCCTTCCACTGCGGAGCTCGTTTTGAAATGAGAAGGTTAAGGTAGAGGTTTCTTTAGTGTGAGGTTTCCAATCTTGACCGCTCGCGACCGCACTCCTCAAAGCGGTTGGGTTTGGGTCGACCGTGGTCGACCGCAGTCGAGTTGCTGGAACAGTGGTTCAACCGCGAAGTTGGGCAGATTGTCGTGCTGGAACAGTGGTTAGTGGTAATGCGCATGCGCCGGTCGACTGCGGTCGACCACGGTCGCCTTGCTGGAACAAACCTAAAATCAGGTGCAGGCAAATTCTTCAACTGATTGAAAAGTCGCGGGCCAGCTTGTAGTGGATTGCCATTCAAGGATGAGGAGAGCCTCGTAGAACGAGGGCACAATGATCTTTATTTCTTGTCTCGTATATGTGCCGATAGGAGCCTTTTAAAGAACTGGAGAAATCATCTTTCATGAACAACAGGCAATGGTAGACACTGGTAGACTGCTAGGCAAGGTCATGGTACCGAGTTGGAGGAAGAAACCTCTACAACTACCCTAGCTTGAATAAAATCCAGATAGCCCTTTTCTGCTGTGTGAATAGCCCCACGCTGAGTGGAGAATTACCCCATAGAATGACGCAATAGCTCATACGGCTCGCTAAACTGGCGAAGTAAACGGCTCTCACCACACCAAATGAAACAGAACGCAGTAGGCGGCGCAAGTAAGAGCTATGAAGAAGCAAGATGGAAGTCTTTGAGGTAGTCGAAGCCAATTTCACCCTTGTTACAGATGCTCAGATAGATAAACTAACTAGCTATAACTAGGCTTAATAACGCCTACCCTTCTAGTTGGTTTAACTCCCTTATCCGTGGATTATCTTCAAATCCAAAGATCAAAGAAAACTGTTACTTCCAGTTAATCCATTGATGAAAATCTTTTCATGATACAGCTCCGAGGTTAACTAACGACAAAATATGGGAAAGTAAGAGAGGGGAAGAATGTTGCGAGATTTCTGGTGGTTCGTTAAATGGTCACCAGGGGGGTTTTGGTGGAGGAATGAGGGATTTTGCTCAAGGGTGTCAAAAGGAACAACATCTGGAGTAGACTTCGTACCAACTTTGAGTACTGGTTAGAACTAAGAGTGAACGAACGTAGTAAGGGTGGCTTTCACTGTGACAACGCATCTGCTCTGTCTGTGAAGCGGTTTTTGACCGAAAATGGGATGCCCCCCCCCCCGGACTCGTATCCCTCCATCGCGCCTTCATAATGCTCGAACTGTAGATACGTTTAGAGGTAAGTGAATAAGACAGGCAACTGGTATGGTCAGCTACCAATACTGGTTGCTACACAGGCTACAGGCACGCTGGCTTATGCCTAAGTGCTTCGCGGCTTTTAGACAATTTAGGTAGGATATCAAATGTTGTAATCAATCATGTCCCCCTTGCCTCGGCTTCCTTCAAAAGTTAATCTTTGTCGTAACAGTTTCGAAGAAGGGCTCCCGATCTCGGACGTGGAAGAGCACATCAGCACTGTTGAATCTCTCCTTCTCCTCCAAGTGAGCTGTAAGGACAACGAAATCGGGGATTACGTCTTGAAAATCGTTCTTCAGTGCGCCATCACACTCTGTCGGGTTCACAGACCCCTCGCTCACCGTTACGTTGATCTCATCGCCACTCAGATCGCTCATGTTTCAGGTGTGAAGATTCATGTCAGTTATGTTGTAGTATTCAGTTTTAGTCGTGCTCTCTCATATGTGCTCATGCATTGAGGTTTCTTCACAGGGAAACATCTGAGAATTTTGTGTGAAGCGCTTGGTGGTATAGCTGGGCTGGAACCTCGAGCCTTGGAACCCTACACTCCAGAAATCCTCAGCAAAATCACACAAACTACAAGTGAATCCGTGTATGAGGAACGGGTACCCACTATGGTATGAACTCTGCCACTTTCATATTATTATCAACTAGGTATGTTGCTTTGCCTGCTGATCCCTTCATCTCCTTGTTTGAATTCCAGGTCATGTTGTGCACGTTAATATTTCAAACAGTCCCTCCTTCACAGTGGATTGGTATTCACCAAACAGCAATCGACTCAGCACTCGAGCAAACTGATTTGTGGGCTCATTATAAGATTGCGAGAGCTGCAGCAAGGTGAGTAGTACTCTTATTCGATGAGGGATCAAACCTTGGTGGCAACGTTTCTCCTTAAGATGGGAGGATGGGTGTGGGAAGGGGCAACTGAGTGCCGGTTCGTAAGCGATTAGCCTAACCCGCAACGAGAAAGGAACGTAGACCGACTGAGACTTCCTTAAGGCCGGTCAGCTCGTGGGCGGAATCGCAAATCCTAATATTTTTTCGAGTTGTGGTCCACTTAACGGGGTGAGGCAATGGGAAGCCATGAGCGAAATCGTCAGAACCAATTAGGATATTCTCTTTGGAAGGCAGCTGATGTCCGCTACGCCAGGACTGGCAGTCGGACTGAAATTCAACCTGAAATAGGTGTTTACGTCAGTTTTGTTTCCGAGTAGCTGAAGCAATGTTTTCATTTTTCAAAGTTCAAAAAAAAAGTTCTCCAAAATAAAAATATCCACTCTCGTTTTACCGTTTCGTGTCTGTCATGAAATCCTTGTACCGGGCAAACTATACGGAATTATTGTTAGATTCCGATGAAATTTTCAGGGATTATGTATGAGGATTGGCGTGTAGAAAGTCCCCTATGAAAATCATCACTCTCGGACTGATAATTGCCAACGTGCATGCGCAAACGTGAATTTCCTTGTAACAGCCATAACTTCTAATTTCCGTCTGATTTCCATGAAATGTTCAGAGATTATGCGGATTGGGGCGTAGATGGTCCCCTATGAGGGTAAAGCAAGGTTCTTAGAGATTAGCTACAATGCGTTGGATCTTCTATACAGGGTGTCCAAGTAACTACGCTCCCCCCACTTATTTTCTCTATTTGTGTACGAAAAAAAATCTGACCAACGCTATTGTTCATAATTTTTTGCGTACGAGTAGAATTCAAAAATGACAAAAGTGCGCTGCGCGCAACCATGGTCACCTTTGTTTTTTTCAAATAGGAACCCCCATTTTTTATTGCAGATTCGGAATCAACGTAAAATTTTATGAACATTTTACTTCGACAACTTTTTTTTTGTTTAACGCGCCCAACCTGCTCAGCGAGCGCTCAAAGATGTGTTACCGAGGGATTGTGCCACAGTTGAGATAATGGTAGACCTCAAGTGTGGCGCATCAATTAGCACTGTTTTTCTAGACTGAATCGCGTGGTGATATCCCTTTCTTGATTTGATTTCATTTTACCGCATTTGCAGCAGAAAAAGTCACTTTTTGTGGTAGAAATCATCGATTTTCTTGTGAAGGGTTATGAATCAATCCCAATGAAGTGTAAAAAACTGTAAAATGTATAAAAATGTGTCAGAGGAGAAATAATTTGTGAAAGAAACGATAGTCGGAAAAGATTCCACGGAAAATCGATGATTTACTCCTCGAAAAGTTACTTTTTCTGCTGTAAATGCGGTAAAATGAAACCAAATCAAGAAATGGATATCACCACGAGATTCAGCGTAGAAAAACAGTGCTAAGTGATGTGCCACACTTGGGGTCTATTTCCATCTCAATTGTGGCAAAAACCCTGGGTTGCGCATCTTTGAGCGTTCTCTGAGCAGGTTGCGCGCGTTCAAAAATAAGTTGTCGAAGTAAAATGTTCATAAAATTTGACGTAGAATCCTAATCTGCATTTAAATAAATGGGGGTTCTCGTTTGAAAAAACAAACAATTTGCAATTTTGTTGCAATTGCAAAATATTACGTAAAATAGCGTTGTTCAGATTTTTTTTTCGTACACAAATAAAAGTATATTGTTATTTAATGCATGCATTCCAGGGGACTTCCCATTGCATAAGCATTAGTTCAATTAATACCAGTTGGTAAGCGAGAAAACTGTTCACTCGATGTAATTTGTTAAGCATTTTAGGCAAGAAATGGTGATCCCCTCCCACCTCTTCTCCATTATCCACCATAACATTTATAGCGGCGCGGGAGCCTCGAATTTGAAGAGCATTTTAAAAGCCATGATCTACGACACCCAACAAGCGATTTCGAGATCAACCCCCCCCCCCTTTGGTGCCACTCTGGCACCAAAGTGGCAATACTTCGTAACGTTGAACTTCCATCTATTTGTTTTGATAGGCAGTCCGTTGAAGTTCATTTCCGTATTCAAGGTAAAACACAAAAAAAAATTTTAAAAACCCATGAAATATGCGATTTATGGTGTTCTGGCACCATGATGGCACCACTATTAGTTACATGGTGATTATGCCAGCAAACGCACGTTTTTTGAGCATTAACCCCGCTTTCCCCCCCTTAAAAAGCAAAATTCGAAATTCTGGCAACGTAGTGCACAACTAGATAGTTTTCCGCGTCGAACAAAAAAAGAACCACGAAAATCGGTTGAGAACTAAAGGTGGGATTTCGCATGCAGCGGCTGCGGCCAGCGTACGCGTCTCCGAGACGCGGCGGCCAGCCGCCCACTACTCCTTCTGTGTATTTCAATGGAACCGATTTGACATGACCGCCAGCGGCCACGGTCAGAAATTCGGGCCGCCGCGTCTCGGCGGCTCGACTGCTCGAGGGACCAGTCGAGACGCGCCCCTTCCGGCGGCTGTATATGCAAACCCGTTTCATTTCAAGTGAAATTCGGTACATCACGGAGGTGAAGACTGTAATTCACGCAAACCCGTTCATTTCAAAGGAAATTCTGTACATCACGGAGGTGAAAACTGTAATTCTGTAAGTAACTTACTTACTGTAACTTACCTCAAAGTGATGGCCACTTTCTCTCGTGCTGAAATGGGATGTGGAACCCAGCTCGTAATTGTCCTCATCAGATCTTCTTCCACGAGGGAAGTGATGAAACCAAATTGGTTGAAGTTGAGCCGGAAGAACAGTTGGAACTTCTCTTCATCATTCTCGAGGTGCAACTGCACTAGTTTCGAGAAAAAGCCCTCCTCTTTTCTTTTTTTAAACATTGGACCTATTGGTCTTCTGATAGTACAATTAAAATCTTCCTCCTCTTCTTCATCCATTAATAAACACACCGCGAGTTTCCTTCTTGCCATCACGTTTCCGCTCCCGTTGAACCAAAAAAATAGACTGATGATCGACGGGACGCCGCGTTCCATCGCCGACATGCGAAACTACCCTCTCCCGCGGCCGCGGGTGGTCGGGCAGTTGGCCGCCGGCGGTCGGGCGGTCGCGTCTCCATGCGAAATCCCTCCTTAAGGCCGACGACACAAGATTTTGTCACACACACAGACATGCACCTATGGTTTTTTTTTCGCGGATTTGGATTAAGAATAGTCTAAAATGGATTAGTGTGTGGTTATTTTTTTTCTGTCGAGTGTTGTCCTCCTTCACCCCAGATCGATCGCATAAGGACGCCCAAGTCTTACTGTGGGACGTCCTAAGAAGTGGGGAGAACGTAGTTTCTCAGACACCCTGTATAATGAGGAATTTCACCGAATTCTGTTTGTATTTTTCCTGAATAGTTAACGGTGTGGGATAGATGAAAATCGGGCTGATTTCGGAAAATAAATCTCCTGTTATTTTTGGGAGACAATCAAAATTTTTTATTTCAAAACTAACCGGGAAAACAGACGTGAAGTGGGAATGCTCGCTGATTGGGCTGTTCGGATCGCCGTCTCTTCCCAGTGTTGCCCATTGGGACGACGAAATCAAACAAAAACAGGGGAAACCTAATTTTCCCCATCTTGCTTTTTCTATTTTTTCTTCGGTTTTTCGATTTCGAACTTTACTGATTCGTGAAATTTTGCATCTGGGGACTATTGATTTCTCGATCTCAGCGCTTCAAGCGGCCATAAATGAACTATTCCAGGATGACGTCATTTTCCCGGTTTTTAAACATTCGTATTTTCTAAACTGTTTTGTTTATTCGTAAATTAGGAAGTTCGGGCTGAAAGTTTGCCTTAGGAGGTTTTTCGAGGTGCTGAATCCGATTTTGGGGTCAAAAATAGGAAATTCCGACATGGTGAAATTCCTCATTGGGTTACGGATACACGAAAGCTATGTGCCACACCCACTTGGCAGACGTTTTCACTCACTAATACTTCTAATTAGGTCAATTCAATTTCAGGTACGGCAATTTTGAAGTGGCTGCTAACATTTGGTCAAATTTGAAAGGCAAAGTGTCTTCGGAGCATCTTCATTTTTGGCTAACTGCGCTGGTTCACATCTCCCAAGCTGAAGCCACTCTTTCTTCCAAAGGCACGCTCCTCGACCGACTCAGCTCATCGCTTACGTATTACCACAAGTGCATAGCAGCTTTGAGGGTAATTTTATACCTGATAATCAATATTCACTTGAGTCACCACCATCTTCCACGTAATTCTGTTCCATCCTAACATTTCCAGGCGGGTAGCAGCCCAACCAACACGCTTGCTTTCCAGTGTGAGTACTCGACTCTGAGATGCGAACTTCTTCAGTGTTTCCTCCAGTTGGTTTCTTGCTGTCACAGCCTCTGTTTCGCTCCCCCGCCAGCGATAGCTGTTGCCATTGTCAACAATACCAGAGATGAACTTCAAAGGTGTGGCCATGTGACTAATCAGGTAAGTTTGCCCTGAAGACCACAAAATCCTAAAATACTGATGATTTTTAGTACAAATGATGAGGGGGAGAGTAATTTTAAATTCGAGCAAGTTGTGAAGGAAAAGTACTAAGTGGACTAAGTAGTAAGATAATAGAGTGTTCCTAAACTGCATCTTGCTTAACGGCGAACGTTACAGGCATCACCGTTATGAATCTGTCTAGGGCGAGTTAAATCGGATGCTAACCCTAGATGAACGTTAGCGAAAATAACGGCGATGTTGAACAATTTTACGGCGATGACAAAAGTGACGCGAAAGTTAAAGAGAGGAATTTCTGGCTTCGCCGTTAGATCATCAGTTCTCTACTGTTGACTGCCTTCGTTTTTCAAGTTCGTTGTTCGCTATTTCAAGTACATCTTGTCAAGGTGTTTGTTCGCGATGGATCATTTTATGAATTTGTACGTTGCGGGTCTACTTTCCGCTGAAGATATGATCACCGTGCTGGAGACGTACGTCGAAAACGTTCCACGAAGACGGCGGCTCTCGGAGTATGGGCGTTTCTCACTACCAAGTCTATCTTACTACAAGGTAAGGAATCGTATTGTTATTTACTGTGATAGGTACTCACACATAGCCTACCGACTTGGTATTTTCAACTACTTTGGTAAGTTGGTATAAAATACGACTATCAGCGTGATTATTTGAGCAAAAATTATCAATTTTAGGGTTTTTCTTAATTTTTGGAAGTTTTTATGCAGATAGGTACACATTTTATAGAATAATTAAAAATTAACTACCTATTTTTTAACTCAACTATTTTAATTTTAAGGTATCTAACAATTTCCGAAAATGACGATATAAGTATTTTTTATTGTTTTAATCTCACTTACTCTCACATGGACATCATCATTCAATATTGATATAAAAAATTCTGTTGATAATTTGCTGGGTTGTCAAAAACTCAATTCCATTGGAAATACTTTCTAGACTAGGTTTAATAAAGTGCCTACGTAGTTATATTAATTAATATTAATAATAATATCAATTAATATAATTAATTAATAAACAATCAGTTCGAAAAATAATAAAACGTCAAAAAACCACTAATTATGACGATCGGATATTATTTTTTAAATATTTACCAGAAATTATATACGTATGTATCAATTTTATTCTCACAATCATTTAATTAACAAAACTAATAACCCACAATACGGAAAAAATGCACACAGCTACTCGGAAACTGAAATAAGACTTCGGATAGGTTAGAAAATAAAGAGCGTTTTAAGCTCCTTTTTTCATTAAGACAAGCTACCAAGGTACGTTTAATTTCACACCTAACTCCCCACTGACATGCATCATCAGATTCTGTTAGCAGAGTACAAAAATATCTAAAATTTACTTGTAATTTTACTAACACTGAATGTTGTCGTTGTTCCTCGCTTTGATCTGCCTTACAATCGTGAACATGAGGTGAGGTGAGGCTTTGTTTGAAATTGATGTTGGTGGTTGCAAAACTGTTACCGGCATGTCAGGTTCACTCTGCTCTAACGGCAGCCCGTTAGCACATCGACGTTAGCAAGATTGCCGTAAGTTAGCGGCCAGAACGTTCGCCGTTATTTGCTCGGACGTTATTTGATCGCCGTAATTTTCTGCGCATGCGCAGAAGGTGATCTACGGTCGCCGTTAGCTTCGCCGTTATGCCAAAATCATCTTTAGGAACTCTCTAGTATACTTGTAGACAAGTATAGTAAGAGTATGCTTGTCCTCGTTATTCTGGCTCATACGTCGATAGTCTCTTCAGGAATCCTTGAGCATGGATCTATAATCTGGAGCCCTCAGTATGCCAAATCACGCAGATTGAGAGGTGTTATATTGTGTTTTCGCCACTTAACATTGTTACAAGGCTGGCTTCCTAGTTTCCCTGCCAGGCTACCGATTTGAAAGAGCAAGGTTTTGTGCATTTTACCGCTTTTTGTCTGAAGGTAAAATGATATCAGCATAAATCGCGATTTCTCGCCGGTGAAGGTGATCTCTTGCACTGGGTTTTTCTCGGCGGTGGTGAGCTTCGCCGCGGAGGTCTCCTTTCGACTGCTTCTGTCTGCGGCCGGGGGTCTACTTGGTGAAGCGCTGCGACCCCTTGTATCTCATGAGCTGCGTCGGCTATTGGGGCCAGGAATTCGGTTTCTTTAGTCATCCAAGGAGGGTGGTGGGAGGAAGGGTGGTTCAGACCTCCAGTGGGTAATGCCCTTATCCAAAACGCTTTTGTGAGGTCTTGAGGCATTAGGCTGTGGTTACTATGGATGCGTTTTCTGACGGAAATCCGTTCTGACGAGTTCGGACGACTTCGCTTGAACTAACAAACGCCTGCTTTCCAATGAGAGTGGTTACTATGGAAGCGGAACCCTCGTCAGAATACGCACGACGTCGTCAGTACACTTTGACCGGTCAAACTAGTTTGATATTTCCGTACGAATACGTACGAATCTGCGGCGGTTTTGAAGAGGTTTTTTTGTTTTGACGAGGTTGTTTTGTTTTTTCCAAGTATGGACCTTGATAAATTAATTGCTTGTGTGCAAGAGAACAGGTGTTTGTGGGACATGAAAGACAAAAATTACCATAACAGAGACATTTCTCGGCAAAGGTGGGGGAAGGTTGCTGCAGAAATCAACACTAGCAGTAAGTAATTTATTTTTTATTTTTTCTCTCTTATTAGGTATGGATTTTTTTGTAAACTTATAAAAGTAGAATGTTAAGCAAGTAGAATTCAAGTAGTAATAATGTGAATACTTCATCGATCAAAAACATGAGTTCGATCAAAAACATGAGTTGTAGAGCTTATTATACCAGATCGTACTGGAACGGAACCTCACCGGCTGGACTAATAAAATAAGTTTTTAAAGATTCTCTAGCGTCATTTGCACTTCTTCCGTAGGTGTTAAACCTCCGTGAAACAGGCGCATTGTGTTCTGGCTCAAGTCCCATCGCAGGAATATCAAGGGAACTCGGGCCTTCCTTGTCGATGATTAAATTATGCAAAAGACAAACGCATTTAACTACAATGTCGACTTTATCCGGATCGATTTGAAGTTCAGTTTTTAAGCACCTCCACTTGGCTACCAAAATACCAAAGGCACATTCCACACACCGTCTAGCTCTTGACAGTCTATAATTAAAAATCCTTTCTTCAACACCAAGTCTGTGTCTTGAATATGGTTTCAATAAATAGGTTTTCAGAGGATAGGCATCATCACCCAATAGAACAAAGGGTGCTGGAATGTTCGTCGACGGAATATATTCATTCTCCGGTATGTTTAAAGCTTTTGCTTCCAACCGTTGATAAATATTTGAATCTGAAAATGTTCCCCCATCACTTTGTCTACCGTACGCTCCAACCTCAACAGCAATGAACTTGTAATTTGCATCGGCTATTCCCTGCAATACAATAGAAAAGTAGCCCTTATAGTTGAAAAATGTCGACCCGGTTTTTTTGGGGCATTTCATCCGAATATGTTTCCCATCAATACAACCAATGCAGTTGGGGAAATTCCATTTCGTGTAGAAGTCACCGGCGATGTTTTTCCATTCCTTTGTTGTAGGCAGAGACATATGTGTACCGCAGAAGCACTCCCATATAGCTTGGCATGTGTCGTAAACTATGTTTCGTATAGTGCAGTGGGAAATTCTGTACGAGAAGCTAAGTGCTCGAAAAGACATCCCGGTAGACAAAAATCTGAAATAAGAAACAGCTCAACTATACAATCAATCAACATAACTCACTAAAACTATAATAGTTCAAAATACGTAGGTACTAAAATATTACTAGGTTACAGTTGAAAACATAGACCAATTAGTTTTTATTTTACCAATTTCAGGTGAAATAGCCAAAACTAAGTGGCGAAATCTGAGAGATACTTTTCGCAAGGAATTGATCAAGAATCCTAAATCACGGAGTGGAGACGAAGGAGGAATCATCAAAGAGTCCAAGTGGCTCTATTTCAAAAGCTTGGAGTTTTTGAAGGACCAATGCCAAAAAAGACAGTTGCAGGGTAATATACCAAGAAGCACCCAGCCCACATCTGATGATGAAGATACCCAGAATTCACCAATAAGTTTTCTCGCTGATCCTGCTGAAGACGAACCAGAGTCACAAACACAAACTCTCGTACTTCCTCAGAACACAAGGGATGAAGCAATGCCACCACAAACATTTGCAGTCCCTCAGAAAAGAATTGCCAAGGTGAATAATGCCAGTGCCATTCAAAAATTGATGAAGCTTGAAGAAGAGAAACTAAAAATATTCAAGGAAAGAAGTTTACCTTCTCGAAGCTCGGAAGATCCGGACTATCATTTTCTGATGAGTTTGCTCATTTGAGGAAAGTACCAGAAGAAAGAAAAATGTTCGTGAGGACTAAACTGCAACAAGTATTTTGCGAAGAAGAGGAGAGATGTAGAGCTCAAAATACACCACAGCCAATCCACCATGGAGCTCGTACATTTTCCTCGTATACTTCATCGGCGAGTGATAGTTGGGCAAGTGGTTCACAAGTGGGAACCCCATTGAGTGTTCCTGAACATGAAGACCTTGCTTCGTACTTTTCGGCAGTAACCCCTGACCATTAAAATTATTGAAAATTCAAGCTCTATTTTTCGTTCAATTTCACTTGTTTGTATTTGAATTTTTTTATGTTTCGATTTTCCATTGGACTAAAGAACTAATAGTATATTAGTTAAGTAAACTACACTTATTATTCAACTTAACTTCAACTCTTACTTTTAATTACAGCCAGTTCAATCAACTTTTTTATATTTTTGAATATTTTAAATTTTTATTGAAGTAAAGAATTAAATATAAGGTGAGGTTTAAATTTAACTTATCTTAAGGTTACAGCGAGTCTGTGTATTGGTGAAATACAATCGCGAAAATTGGAGGTCTTTTCGATATTTTTTTCTATTCCCTGCAGTATGTATTCGAATGTTTCGGTTGACATCCTGAAGTATTCGTGAAACTTCTCCGGCTGTTCCAATAATTCTTCAAACAACGTATGGAATTCTCCTCTATCGTCTCTATTGCTAAACAATTGGTTCACGTGTTCCGATTTTCCACTTTTTAAAAGTAATAACTTTAATATAGGATTTTCAAGGAAAGATAGCTCATCAAGATCGTCCATCTTCTTCACTGGGTGGCAGAAACGTACTGACGACCAGAACGTCAGGTGACGCGTGCAGTGTAACCACCCTGTTCTGACGATGAGTTCGGACGAACCCGTCAGAACACTTTTCCGTCAGAAAACGCATCCATAGTAACCACAGCCTTAGGTCCCCCAGTTGGTGTTTCTATTTCCTTAGGAGCTGCGATGTTTTCTGGTCCCCGAGGTGGTGGTGTTCCGTGAGGGCCGTGATTCGCACATGACGGGAAGGTTCGAAAATCTCAATAAGCCTTGCCTTGAGGTCACCGTAAGGCGTGATGAGATCGGCGGCGGTAAGGTCGGCGGTCTGGACTGCGACGTCTTATGGCAGTAGGGGAAGAGTCCTCGTGAATCTGGCTGGTGTAGGCGGCGTCAAGCTGTAGGAACCAGAGTCTGAGGTCTTTTCTGTAGAAAGGTGATAGTGTCAAGGTGCCCGTCCACTAGGTCGACAGCGCTGTGCGGCGCGGCGCGACGCCAAAAAAAATTTCTGGAAATATAATGGGAAATAAATGGCAGCCCGTCCACTAGGTCGACACTGTCAACCTAGTGGACGGAGGGCGAAGCGAAAAATTGTCGACCTCGGCCTTTTTATTCAGTGTTCTGCTTTTGTATACGAGGCTTAATCAATGTGTGAAGCTCGAAAAACTTCCCCCTCGACATTCTAAAATACTTTATAAACTTTTGCTCTCTCGTAGCAAATCTTGGAACAGGTGATTGTGCTCCCCCAGGTCCATCCTCTTTATTGGATGGACCCAAAATCTTCTCCTTTTCCCACCGATTTGGTCATCTTCTCCTGCTTCCAAAGCTGCAACTAAAATGTACATTTCTTCGTCGTCCGATGAAAATATAATATATAATATAATATCTATGCCCGACATTTTCTTGAGAAGGCACCTTCACTCGACGTGGCAAAACGGCGGGTCGAAAAATTGTATCCGCTCCAGTGGACGGAGCTCAAGAATTTCGCGTCGCGCCGCGCCGCGCTGTCGACCTAGTGGACGGCCAGCTTCAAGGGGGCTGACATTTTGGCGGCTTCGGTGGAGGCGTAGGGACGTCGTTGTTGTTCATCTTGTGCCGAATAGGAAGCTAAAAACGTGCGGGGTCACCTCTGTTATGTCGGCCTGTCGTCGAGTGAAGGAAATGTCCTTCTCGATGCGGCTGATGTGTTTTCTTTAGCTCCTACTCGACTAAGGGAGATCTTCCCTAGCCCTAACTGAAGTGCACTGTCGAACCGGCGTCTTGCGACCAACCGCTATGTGGAGTGCATGGAGAGATGCTTGCCTGTTAGATCCGGCGGCAGTTAAGCCCGATCGTTAACTGACAGGATATTTACCTATTGAGCCTAGACGATGCGAGTAGGAACTCTAAGGTAGAGAATCCACAGAGGCCAGACTAGGTGAAGGCGAGCTAGGGTCTTCGTCGATGCTGTAGCTTTGTTGTAGGGAGATGAAGGCGATGAGAACAGAAAAGTCGATTGATATTAGTAGACTGCGTACTGGAGAATCCCTGAATTCCGTTTTATACTCTAGGTATTCGCTTTGGGGAGAGAGAGGTGGAAGGGTAACGTCATGTTGGCGTGTTCCCCCGTACCTCATCTCTCCCTGTGCTTGGTGAGTCATTTAGGGATCCTCTTGTATATTCTTTATTGGATGAACTTACTCTAATTACATGTGGGTCATAACAAGAGGGTCTTTTGAGCATGCCCTCGCTATTTGACTTTAAGCATAAGATTCCCCAAGATCAAGTAATTTCTGTAGATCTCTCTCGCTGCTTCAACCTTCCATATCCTCTATGCTGTTGTTGCCTTCATTCATGGACTGCTGTCTGGAAGAACTGCTTCGTCTGATCTACTAGTCCACATTGGATTCCACGTTCTCCTCCATGCATTCCGTTCAGTTTTCCTCTTTTCCTTCACTAATTACCTATTAGTCCCCTCCCTTCATAGACATTCAGAACTCAACTCATTGATCACTTTCACTCTTTGTATAAAAATGTACCTTCCAGTGTCTAGGCGTGCTACTTTTCAACATCGAACATGTTTTAGTCTCAGGGTAACTTCCCGAAAAAAGTAACGCTGGACAGTCACTTGCCTTTTCAATAGTCCTGTTTCGAAGCGCAAAGCGCCGAGCTTTTCAATGCATTTTAGATATGTCGCTAGGGATAATACAACTTTTGTATTACACTCGTACCTACCTAAGTTCTGCAGTAAATTTGGCTAAAACATGTTCTATGTTTTTATAATTTACGCCACAGGCTTTAAGTAGATAGATGCCCCCTGCGCGATATGCAAAGCGCCGAGTTTTTGTTTCTACTTTTGTGCTACGTTCTTGTTACTTTTAAACCTACACTTTCCTAATTTTTTCATTTTTGTAATGGGGTATTTCAGTCAATTTTTTTAAAATTTTTTTGTCAAAAGAGCATGGGTCAGGAATAACGGTAATTGGGTCTGTTCATTGAGAAAATGTTTAGAAGAAATTAGGGAAGCTAATGAAAGTTGAAGATGTGACGTAGTAAGTTGTTGTGACGTATTAACTTGTTGACCTTGGATTGAGACATTCCACTTATCCTGTGCAGTCTCGAACGCCTCGTATACTACAAAATACTACGCAAACACGCCCGCGGCGTAGTGTGTGTGCGTTCATGGAGGCCCACCTTTTTTTCAAACGTGTTCCAACACATGTATCAATAGGCAAACAGTTGGAGTATTGAGGTTTTCAATGGTGCTGAATCCAAATTTGAGGTCAAAAACCTGAATTTCCGACCCACCGAAATACCCCATTGGGCTCGTTCCGTTTCTTTCACAATAAATAAAAAGTATATAAAAGGTCAAAGCCAATCTCTGCTGTCATCAGGCACAAAATTTAAGAACTTAATTTGTTGAGTGGTCTTAGTAGATTCTCATGGCGAACGTGTTGAAAATCAATCTACTTACAGGTTAATAGCTCTAAAGCTTATCCAAGGGGACGTCCCGTAGAATGCATACATTACTAAACAATATGTTAAATTTTCGATTCACGACCTAATAGATGGAATTTGGCACTCAAAATCGGTACGATTTCTGAGCGGATTAAAATTAGAAAAATGATAGTTTCTTTTTGGGAGACGATTCCCCATTTGCTTAATTTTTATCGAATTTATTTCTAATTGGAATTTTATTTTTATTTTTAGCTCAGGAAGTGTGCTAAAGAGTTCAAGACTTGCGGCGATATGTATTGGAAACTGTATCAGAGTGCCTTTGATGCAGATCCCGTGTCGCTCACCAACATTCAGATGTATCCTTTGTAATTCCTTTGAAGAGAAGTGAGAAGTGCGATAGAACTACAAACAATGAAAGTCATGTTTTAAGAGTTACTTGCTTCCTTTGAAAAGTAAAACAATTTGTTGGCCGCATTGCGGTCACTTGTGGTTATTATTCGCTTTTATTGTTCTATGAACGAGAGAGGCAGCGCGAGCACAGGCAGAAGCTCTGACAGAGTAGGGCACTGTTATAGAAGTGATAGAGAATACCTTAGACAAGGCTTTATTCAGCGTAAAACATCGCGATACAATTGTGAAACGAGAAATGAAAGAATATTTGAAACTGTGCCCATGGAAACATGACACTACATATGAACGGTAATAATAATATCATCACATTCTCCCCCCGTCATCTTTCCAGTTATAGTCCTCAAGATACTTGGGTGGATTCCTTATTCTTGTAGAACGTCTCAGAGTTTGTTGAACACCTGTTGGTTCTAGACAAGGAAGATCAGGCATCGATGGTTCAAGCTGCTCTTGTACCGGATTATCGTGGACTCCGTCCTCAAACTGATGATCCGGACTCTCCGGTGAATTAATGCTCTCTTCACCCATAGGCGCTAGGTGGCGATTAGAAACCGTAGTTTCTCGTCCATCAGGAAGTCTTACGTGTGAATAATCGGGATTCGCTTCAAGTAGATCTACTTTAATCACTGATGGTTCATACTTGCTCCCCCTAACATGACGTTTCATCAATATCGGACCAGGAGCCGATAGCCATGAGGGAATTGATGTCCCATGAGATGATCTTCTGGGATGGCTAAACATTCGTTCATGAGGTGTGGTGTTTGTCGATGTGCAGAGTAGCGATCTGATCGAGTGCAGGGCTTGAGCTAGGACCTGCTCCCAGGCTTTAGTATCCAAGTGAGAGGAACGAAGAGCAAGCTGTATGGTTTTCCATATCACTCCATTATAGCGCTCTACTTGGCCGTTGCCCCTCGGATTATAAGCCGTGGTCCTACTCGTTGCTACTCCTTTTTTTGTCAAAAAGTCCTTGAGCTCTCCAGACATGAAAGACGCTCCTCTGTCCGAATGAATGTAGGCGGGCATTCCAAAGACTGCAAAAAGATTAGTGAGATGGGAGATGATTGTGGAGGCGGACATATCTGGGCAAGGAAATGCAAAGGGAAATCGTGAAAATTCGTCAACAATTGTCAACAGATAACAATTTCGAGTCGTAGTTGGTAGGGGACCCTTAAAATCAAGGTTAAGTCTCTCAAATGGTGAAGTAGCGTGAACAAGTACACCTTCATTCCTAAAGAATCTTGGTTTTAGCTCGGCACAATCTTGACAGGCAGCAGTAGTTCTTCTGATTTCGTCGATCGAGAATGGAAGGTTTTTGCTCCTCACCCAATGAGCTAATCGAGAGACACCCGGATGACAAAGTGTTCGATGGAGACCTTGGAGATCCAGACTGTTAGTGGAAGCACTGATCCTTGACAATGTGTCAGCAACTATATTATTTTTCCCAGGGCGATAAACTATTTCGTAAGAGAAACACGATAGTTCGAGTCTCCAGCGCATAATCTTCTCATTTTTAATTTTGCTGTGTCTTCGGTGGTCGAACATAAATGAAACACTTTGCTGATCTGTGATGAGACGAAATTGCCTTCCTATCAAGTAGTGACGCCATTTGCGTAGGGATTCTACTATAGCAGCTGCTTCTTTCTCTACGGCTGAATGATGCTGTTCAGACTCGGATAATGTCCTGGAAAAGAAAGCTACAGGACGACCTCCTTGTGAAAGAGTAGCCGCTATTGCAAAATCAGAGGCATCAGTCTCAACTACGAAGCATTCATTGTCATCAATGGCGGATACAAATCAAATCAAATCAAATCATTTTTATTTGTAGCGGCCAAACTGGCATTACAAACGTCAGTAAGTAATACAATTGTATAAATATAGAAGACAAAAATTGAATAGAAATAACAATAAGAAAATCAACAAGATTGATCAATTTTTAAAATTTCATCCGCAAGAAATCGCTCGGGTCGTATAATTCGGCCGGAATCAAAATATTCTTGATTTTATTCTTGAACGATGGGAATTCAAGCCCACGGATGTTGACAGGAAGATGGTTAAAAAACTTCACACCAATATATGCAGGGCTTATCCTCATCGTAGTTGTCAAGCGAGTAGTTTGAATGTACAAATCGTTATGACGCCTCGTTGAATGGTCATGGAGGTCTGTTCCTTTCTGGAAAATGTCAATATTTTGGCGGACGTATAATAGGCATTCATTCACAAATAATCCTGGAAGCGTCATCAAATTCAAATACTTGAATTGCCCACGACAGCTCTCATTCCAGCCCAAGTTACGGATCGTTCCGATCGCCTTCTTTTGAAGTTTGAAAATTTTCACGCTGTGGGACGAATTTCCCCACAGAAGCACACAATACAACAATCGACTTTGGAAACAAGCACAATAAACGGATCTTAGAACTTCAGGTGAAACATTCCCGGCCAACCTACGAAGCATGAAGTTGCAGGAGGCCAGTTTTGAGGACAACGACTCAACATGATTTGCCCATGACAGTCTGCCTACAACAGATTTTGCAATGTCGGTCTTCAATGATTCAATGAGTTTGTTCTGTTCTAATGGTAGGGGAAAACTTTCTGCCTGTACGAGTGGCCTGATTTTATCAGAATACTGAGGGATCCATCTTGAATAATGAGCGAACATCCCCAGCGCACGTCTCAGTTCTTTTTGGTTTTTAGGTAGCTGAAGTTTCAGGAGTGGCTGAAGTCTGTCTTCGTCAGGTTTAATGTAATTCTGTGAAATTTTATAACCCAAAAGATTTACCGAGGTCTGTGATAATTTTGATTTTCCTTCATTAAATGTTAAATTGTACTTTGTTGATGATCTCATGAAATTTTGTAGATTTGCGTCGTGTTCTTCCTTAGTCTTCCCGCAAATAGTTACGTCGTCTAAGTATGCGTAAGTTTCTGTCAAATTCTCTGTCTTGATAATAGTATTGATAAATTTTTGGAATGCAGGCACTCCGTTAGTGACCCCAAAAGGAATCCGTGTGAAGTGATACAGCGTGCCATCAGCCTCGAATGCAGTATACACTTTTTCGGATTCCAAAATAGGCACTTGGTGGTATGCCGATTTCAGGTCAATAGTACTGAAAAATGCATTTTTAGCGACGTTTGCCACTATAGTTTCAATGTTGGGGATTGGATAGGCGTCTAGCTGTGTGAACCTATTTATTGTTTGCGAGTAGTCTATGCACATTCTTTTTTTGTGATTTGTATTGTTTACCACCAGTACCTGCGCTCTCCATGGAGAGACACTTTCCTCTATGATCCCTTCATCCAATAATTTCTTGACTTCAGCCTTAATGAATTCAGAATCTTCCTTTGAATAATTCCTCGACTTGATTGCAATAGGACGAATATCGTTGGATAGGTTTGTGAACAACGATACTGGTTGCACCTTGGCAGCAGCTAAATTACAAATTGAGAGAGGTTCCTTAGGACCTCCCAGGACCAATTCAAGAGAGGAATGAACGGAAAGAAGGTCATGACCGATAATAACATCCGAACATAGATTTTTCATTATCAATAATTTGACATCAGTATAAATGTGACCCTGCAACTTGACATTGACGCGACAGCAACCCTCGACCGTAGAGGTGAGCGAAGAGCTCGCCATTGTGATCTTCTCTTGAGACGGGAGTATCGAAGCTTTGCATCTATCAACAATAGCATTATCTAGGAAGCTTGAAGAACTACCTGTATCGATTAGGGCCGAGCATTTAATGTTATTTATGAGTATGGGAACAATAGCTTTTCTCAATGAGTGTTGACAAGAAGCAGCTGTAATTACTGACAGCAGTTTGTCTGGATTTGAATCAGAAAGACCAAATTTTGCCGAGGCAGATGTATGTTTTTTACTCGACTGGCAAACTCGGCTGTAATGCCCGAGTTTACCACACTCATTGCATTTGTCGTCTTTAGCGGGGCATTCACTTCGAGGGTGACGCTTATAGCCACAGAAATAACATTTCATGTTCTTAGGATATGTGGCTGCACAATTTTCAGATGGTGCCCGTTCTACAATATTGAGTTTGGTCATTTTGTCAGGAATAATTGCGTTAACAGGTAGTACAGGAGATGAGTAACTAAGGGCGTGAAGCTGAGCAGCTTCCAAAGCCCGTGCCTGGACAGAAGCCTGTGCCAATGTGAGTGATGCGTTTTCAAGTAGCCGTTGACGAATGGCTGTTGACGTGAGCCCAGCGATAAAGGCATCCCGAATGTACGAGCCCTTATTTTCCTCAGCCGTGACAGCTCTGAAATCGCAGTCTTTGCTGAGGACATTCAAAGCTTGCAGATACTGGTCCACGGATTCTCCATGAGCCTGGCGGCGAGTTGCAAGACAATGTCTTGCGAAGACAATATTCCTAGGTTTGACAAAAGTAGTCTCTAGAATGGCCAATGCTTCATCGAAAGTGTTACTGTCGCTAATAAGAGTGAAGATAGATGCAGAGACGTGGTTTGTCAAATAAAGAAGCTTTTGTTCGGGAGTTAAAGGAGTATTGTTCTCACCTTTAGAGATGGTCAGGAAGTTAGTGAATGTTCTCTTCCAGTGTTTCCATTCCTCCGCTGCATTACTTGAGTTCGGATCAACACTAAATCGTTCAGGTCGAAGATTCCTTTCCATTTTTACGCTGAATAAATTGTTATAGAAGTGATAGAGAATACCTTAGACAAGGCTTTATTCAGCGTAAAACATCGCGATACAATTGTGAAACGAGAAATGAAAGAATATTTGAAACTGTGCCCATGGAAACATGACACTACATATGAACGGTAATAATAATATCATCACAGGCACTGAACAATGAAATGCAGAGCGGTGTCGCACACATCCCAGCTACAGATGGGGGATGCAGGCATGGAGAAATCAACTCTAGAGCCTGCCACGAGGAACTAAACCTGAAGTCGAGCCAGTGAGTACCTTGGAGCCAGTGGAGGTACATTGGCCAATCCCGAGCAAGATACTCCTGGGGCTGTGGTAAGGTTTCCTGGAAGGCGGTTGGTCCATAGACTGGGCAAGCTCTTGAAGTTATGGCCTGCTGAATATTACGAGAGATTAACCAGTAAGTCAAATGGCCTTGTATTGGGTGGGAATCTGGCAACAGTGCTGCATCAGCAGGTAGGCTCATGCCAAAAGTCTCCAAGTCGTTCTCAAGCTATTGGAACTTGTTATACTTGGAGTCACATGATGACAGCTAAGAAAGTTTATAGAGGCGTCTTGAGCACAATCCAGGTAGTCGGCTAAGAGCATTTTCAGTATCCTAAGCAGCCATTGCATGGCATCCCTCAACACAAGTGTACTGATCGAGAGTACATCTGTCTCAGCACTCACCAATGTATTGGGAGTGCTCCGGGGAATCAGCAAGATGCGCTTGTAGAATCCAACCTGCGCTCGCTCCAATCCAACCCATAAAGAAGCGCCCAAGCAGAGCAGACGTACATCAACCCAGATCTCACCATTAGGTCAAAAAGTCACGCCAGGCGGACAGAGAGCAGCCACAAATGGTCCTAAGTTGTACACAAAGGTGTTTCAATTTTTGAGAGTAGATTCTTTGAATTTCAATGTTCTTCCTACTTTTTTCAATTTACTTCGCCTCAACTATATCAAAATATCTTAACAAATTCGTAGAATGCAACATGTTTGTATGTTGATGGCTCACAGCATAGACAGTTCTGCACAGCTGAATTATCAGGGTGACGAACCGGCTCTCAATTTATCGTGAGTATCAACTTATTTCTTCACTCATCTCTGAACTGTTAGATACTCTTACGAAAACAGTTCTCTTGAAAACGATTCCTGGGACCTACCCAAGTTCCTATGTGCAGGTGTTTACACTTACTGGAAGGAAAATCTGTACTGACTTGAACGTCTATTAATTTGGTGGGGAATTCTTTCTCTAATTAAATATGACAGGGTTTCAAAGTAAGGTACATACGTACAGGGTGTAACAAAACTGATCTGCCAAACTTCTTCTTCTTGTGGTGCCTTCTCCGCTAACGAAGGTTGGCGATCACTTCACCGAATCTGTCCCTATCTCTGGCCAACTGGAACAGATCTGCTGCTCCCTGAACCCCAGTCCACTGGCGAATGTTGAGGAGCCAGGAAGCTCGCTTTCGTCCCACGCCTCTTCTTCCGGAAATCTTCCCCATCATGATGGATTGCAGCAGCTGATACTTCGGGTTACGCATGATATGCCCCAGGTAGGCGACCTTCCGGATCTTCACAGTGTGCAACAACTCCCGGGTCAAACCATTAGACTGCAAGATGAAGTCGTTGCGCAGCCTGGCGGTCCAAGGAATCTTGAGCATCCTGCGGATAAGCCACATCTCAAAGGCTTCTAGCCGGTTCATATCTGCCGCCTTCAGAGTCCAAGACTCCACGCCATAGAGGACAATGGAGAAAATGTAGCATTGAACCATCCGCCACCGCAAGGCAAAGCTCAAATCCCGACTGGACAAAACCCGTTTCATGTTATTGAAGGCCCCGCGTGCGACCTCAATACGGGTCCTCAGCTCGTCCCTCAAAGCCCATTCCTCCGTCAACCATTGACCCAAATACTTGAAACGGGCCACTTGTTCAATATGCTGGGCCCCCACAACCAAGGCGCATGGCTTCCGACCTGTCTTTGATACTGACATGGCCTTCGTCTTGCCAACATTAAGTCTCAGGCCATACCTCTCGCACGCCTGCACCACCAGATCCAGGATAGACTGCAACCCCACAGCAGTATGAGCAAGGAGCACCGTATCATCTGCGTACCGGAGGCTGGAGATAGGGATACCATTGACGTGAATACCCGTCCTACAGTCCTCCAGAGCCTCTTTAAACACATGCTCAGAATACAGGTTGAACAACAGAGGGGACAGCGTACAACCCTGACGCACCCCCCTCTGAATACTTTCTGCCAAACTGCAGGAGTCAATTCTATAACTTATTTACTAAAAAAGAGTGCCTTGTAGACTTTTTTAGAGGCTTTGTTTCCGAGTTATGTCAATTTTAATTTTTTTCCCCCCGAGTTTGGTGTTGTAGTAAGACCCGCCAAAACCTAGCGACACCTAGTGGCACTCCACCCTACTAAATAGGAACCTCCCTGTTTATCATCGATCGTGAAGTGTTACTCGTTGTAATCCAATACCACAGTGTGTAAATTCAAATTTGAGGATACCTCCGGAAAGAGCATTAAATTTTCTATCGGTCAGATGCCTGACCTTTTCTTTGAGTCAGGGTTTGAGACATGAAAAGCACTCTGAAAATAAATGTTTACCTAATTTGGCAAACCGAATTTTTTCAATCGAAAATTGAACATCTGGTTTCGGGAGGTCTCGTTTAATCAGCTATAGTTTCCACAATTTACTACTTTCTACGTTCTAGAGAACTTTGATCATTTTTATGAAAAGAAAGTTAACATAATATACGAGAGATCTAAATTCAACAAGCTTGACTCGTGTTTCTGATTTATCGTACGTCAAAACCTTAAATTCTCGTAGTGAGCGAACGGTTTGTCCTACAGAGCTCCGCGTGGTCTCAAAAAATTCTATAGAATCTTAAATTGAAGGAAAAACAATACCTTACATCAAAATTTTTTGAGTTAGGGCGTTTTCAAATTTTCAAAATTCATTTTTGAACCCTTAGAAGTGACCTACATCAACCAACATCTTCGGGGCACAACTAGACCCCAAATGGAGCCTACATACCAAATTTCATCAAAATCGGTCAATGCTAAGTGGGGAAAGTGCCGCGCACGGCGTACGGACGGCCAAATTTTTATTTGATTTTTGGATTCTACGTACCTTGAAACGTAAACCATCAAATTTTGAGGGGGTGTTAAAAAAAAATTTTTCTTGGTCGATTCCAAAGGTTCATTATTGAAAATAATAAACCAAAAGTACTTGCAACTTATTTCCTTTTTATGCACAGTCTATAGGAGGACTTACCCAGAATCACACTGTTGATAATAATGATGGATATAAATAATAATATAAATCACGACTTTACTTAAATAAAATTGAATTAGCTGTTGAAGAAGTAACTCTTGGAAACTTGTCTCACTCTGTCGACTGAGAGGGGACTGGGCTGTTGACAGCGCAATCTTGTGAGAGGCCGTCAAAGCTCCCTCTTCCCACGAGCCCTTCTTACGTTCTCATTCAATCATATTTTCTCATCCAAATCTTCCAAAACAGAAAAGATCTTATCCGAAATAGAATTAATAGCCTTCACCAATCAATTATTGACGAGCTTCTATGTGATTTGTTTCTAGGAGTCAAGATGTGAGCTTGGAGTCGCAGATTATGTTGGAGGTCTGCAAAAATGCCAGCCTTCTGACGAAACATCTGGACCCAACACTGAAAAATGTTGTATCTCATCAAGTACGTGTGCTTATGTTACGAACAGTTTATTACCGAGTGTCCTTCGTGACACCCACCTTTGTACCGTTGTTCAGAAGACGAGTTGAAAATTATGTGGGTTACCCACCCTTCTTGGGGGATGACCAAGGTAAGTAGAGGAGTATCACGCTCTTGTGGTGATTCGACAAAATACACAGTGATTTTTGGTTTATTTGTGAATAAACATGTAGGTGGGGTGCTTTTCCCTACCTATCAAAAAACGGTACAATACGAACGGTGATACGAAAAAAATAATAAATCTGAAGTCACTCAGAAAAGAAAAACGCTGCAAATTATTACACAATGGTTTATTATTTTTTATTTTTCTATATAGATCACTCGTCTGCAAAGCCACCAACCATCCAACACGAAGAAAAATATCGATCGCATTTCGGTCAGCTTTAATTTGAACGGAGATTAGGCCTCTTTTGCGATTCAAACTCGTGTTTCTGATTTATCGTACGTCCAAACTTTAAATTCTCGTAGTGAGCAAACGGTTTGTCCTACAGAGCTCCGCGTGGTCTCAAAAAATTCTAAAAATTCTATAGAATCTCAAATTGAAGGAAAAACAATACCTTTATATCTAAATTTTTTGAGTTAGGGCGTTTTGAAAATTTCAAAATTGATTTTGGAACCCTTAGAAGTGACCTACATCAACCAAAATCTTCGGGGCACAACTAGGCCCCAAATGGAGCATACATACCAAATTTCATCAAAATCGGTCAATGCTAAGTGGCAAAAGTGCCGCGTACGGCGGATGGACAGCCGGCCAAATTTTTATTCGATTTTTGGATTCTACGTACCTTGAAACGTAAACCATCAAATTTTGAGGGGGTGTTAAAATTTTTGAGAGAGGAAATTTTAATAAATAAGGAAATAAAAATTTTGAATTGAGAGAAGGCGCATTTTTATCAAGTTGGCAGTTTTCACTATTGATCACTACATCAGCATTTCGATCCAGCAACTAGGTTTTTATGCGTTGAGATAAGATGGTAGGCAGAGGATGGTCATACAATTTTCCCAAACCACGATTTTTTGAAAAGTAGGTCTCCAATATATCCTGGTTGCACTTAGACGCCATTATGTAGGTAAATCCCTCTCTTTTTAAATCTGTGTAAAGACCTTGCAGACTTCTAATTGATAACAAAAATCCTTTTTGACAAGGTAGGAGGCTTGCACGCTTACCTTTTGTTTCCGAGTCTACCAAGGTAGCGGAAGCTTTGTTTTCACTTTTCAAGGATGAAAAAAAAGTTCTCCAAAATCAAAATTTTTACTCGCTTTTTGCGTTTTAGACCTTCCTGAACAATTTTGGTTCCGTGTATGTCTGTCTGTCTTGAAATCCTTGTAACGGGCATAACTATACGAAGTTATTGTCCGATTTCGATGAAATTTTCAGGGATTGTGCGGGTTGCTGTGTAGACGGTCCCCTATGAAAATCATCATCCCCGGACTGATAGAAGCGACTGCGCATGCGCAAACTTGAATTCCTTGTAACGGCCATAACTTCTACATTTTCCATCCGATTTCAATGACATTTTCAGGGATATTACAGAGTGTTTAGATGGTCCCCTATGAAAATCATCACACCTGGACTGATAGTAGCCGATGCGCATGCGCGAACGTGAAATCCTTGTAACAGCCGTGCATTTGTTGCCCTCAGAATCTCAAATCCTATACAACCTATCACTGGCCCCAGTAGCTCAGACGTAGCGCTTTTGACTCCCACCCAAGCAGTCCTGGGTTCGACTCCCAGCATAGCCGAGAAATTTTTTGATCCAATCACTACTCACTTACATTTTTCATCCGAATTCGATGAAATTTTCTAGGATTTTTCAGATTAGCGTGTAGATGGTCCCCTATGAGGGTAGTTAAAGGTACTTAGAGATTGGTGTTTTGAGATTCACTACTATGCATCGGATCATCTATATAACCGGGTTATGGATACGAGGAAGCTATGTGCCACACCCACTGGGCAGACGTTTTTTCCATTCAGTGCTCGCATTGAGCTGATCAATTTGTAAAACTTATCGAGCGCACTGTCTTGCTGAAACAAAGCATTTCCATGTGCACTTTTCAAGCAGTTCGTTGGGAACACGGGAACTCTTGAGTTAAGCACGTCAAATCCATTGTTGATAGTTATTACAGTTACCACATGCGTGAATGCAGGAAATTGATATGATATGGCATGTCCGACGGTTGATGAAAGTAGTTCAGCTGCTTTCCTGACATTCTGTCTTTCGATGTGCGCAAATTTTAGGTCTCCTCCATTGCTTTGCAATTTCCACGAGACGTTCAAATGCTGTTCTAGTCACAGCTTTTCCGCATTCGAGTTCAAAACCTTCGACGAGTAAGTGATTTCGAATTCGCTTAAGGGCGTGAGGTGCGTCACTGAATGCCCAAATTTTTCGATTTTCATCAGCAGGGTTTTTTACTGACGGGGTTTCCCAGGAAGCGCCCGACTCTCTCATTAGTTTCGAATTCGATGGACACATGTCGCACACAAAAGCTCTCACTTTGAAACCAAATTTCTCTACCAAGTTGATGACGCCCGTTAATAGTTCCACAGTGACTGGAGTGTCGAAATTGTAGTATAATATACTATATATTACTATACTATATATTAATATACTACGAGGGTCATCCAGAAAGTAAGGTTACAACACCTGAGTAAAATCGAAAAATTTTTGTATTTGAAAGAAATTCACAGGATACTTCACAAATATAGTGAACTATTTTTCAACGTAATCGCCGTCAAGATCGAGACATTTCTGTAGTCGGGGCACCAGCTTTTGTATGCCTGTGTTGTAGACCTCCGCCGCCACCTCTTTCAGCCACTTCTCCACAGCTTCCTCGACCTCCTGATCATTGGAAAATCGTTTCCCTCCCAAAAACTCCTTCAGTTTAGTGAAGAGATGGTAATCTGAAGGTGCCAAGTCGGGTGAATAGGGTGGATGGGTGAAAATGTCCCATCCAAACGAAGTCAGCAGCTCCTGTGAAACACGTGCGGTGTGAGGCCTGGCGTTGTCGTGCAGGAGACTCACTCCCTTGGTCAGCCTTCCCCTTCTGCGGTTCTGGATGGCTCTTCTCAGTTTTTTTAAGGTATTGCAATAAGCTACTGCGTTAATGGTAGTCCCTTTAGGCATGAAATCCACTAGAAGGACCCCCTTACGGTCCCAGAAAACAGATGCCATGACTTTTCTGGCTGAATGGGTCGTTTTGAACTTTTTGGTGGGAGGGGAGGCAGAATGACGCCACTGAAGTGATTGTCTTTTGGTTTCTGGGGTGTAGTGACACACCCACGTCTCATCCCCTGTCACAATAGAGTCCAAAAAAGCTTCTCCCTCCTGTGCAAAACGATCCAAAAATTCACGAGCCGCAGTCACACGATTTTGACGGTGCTCCGGTGTGAGCATTCTGGGTACCCATCTCGCACACAACTTCTTGTAACCAAGTTTTTCCGAAACAATATCACCAAGGAGACTTCGAGAAATATCAGGAAATTTTTCGTGAAGGTCGTCAAGTGTCACACCGCGGTCATTTCGCACTTGTTCTTCAACTTTTTGCACAAGTTCCTCAGAAATCACTGATGGCCTCCCACTCCTTTGCTCGTCGTGAGTCTCAGTACGGCCCTCTCTAAACAACCTGACCCATTTTGTGACATGTTGTCGACTCATCACATCACCACCATAAACTTCGACGAGCTTGCGATGGATGTTAGCCGCGGTATTATTCTGCAAAGTCAAAAAACGAATGACCGCTCGGATCTCGCACGGACGGGAGTTGGCGGGAGCGCGAGATGACCTCTCCATTGGGAACTTTTACTGTAACTAAAAAAAACGGCCGAAATAAACGCGGGGCGAAGCAAACTGACCGTTACGAACTCCCCTTCACAGTAGGTGCACCAACTTTGAAAAAGAAAATTTCCCCCAACCTCAGGAGCCCTTGTAACCTTACTTTCTGGATGACCCTCGTATATATTATATACTATATATAATATACTATGTATTAATATACTACATATTATATAGGCTGCATCCACTTTCTCGTCAAACTTCTGATGGCCATAATCTGAACGTTATTATGCGGTCCCCTGATAATCTCATGGCAGGTATCAAAACAAATACAACCGTCTATTGCCATTTCGTTGAAGCTTAATACTACATTCTTATCAAAATTGGATAATACAGGAGCCTGTGCCTGTAGAATACCAATGCTCGAATCAATAACACCTGGAGATACTGTGAAATGGCGCAGGCGGCGCTTTAACGTTGTATCACTTGGAAGGTGAAATTTCAAAACATTTCTCACATAATCGAATGCTTTACATGACAAACTTCGCAAGGTAACAGCTTTCGCCACGTCACCTCCATACCACTGTGAGCATCTTCCTTGTAAGAAGGCTTGTTGTTGATTCTGGGAAAAGTTACCTTGGAATACGGTGGAATAGTTTTTCAATTTTTTAATTTCGTCGTTTGCTGTTTTAAGCTGAACCTGCAGTTCCTTGACTTGCTGTTTAAGCCTTGCATTTTCCATCACTAAAAGAAGATATTCCGATGGCAGGGTTGATAGGTCTGTAGAAGTTATGTTTTTAGTGTACTCCGTCCGATTTTTATTTAGAACTCTAAGTTTCTTATTTTCTGCAATATGCGATAGACTATTTGAGTTGGCCAAGATGTTATTGACTTCTTTACGACAGTCTCTTCTAAGTGCTCGTGCAGTCCGTTTGGACTGTTTGGCATGAGCTGACCTTTGGTTCGGTATCAGCAAATAGGGAACAGTATCTGGTTTTAGTATTAGTTTCACAGGCAAACCTCAATAACTCGTTCTTTAAATTTCTTTAAATCGAGTTCTTTCAACCGATTCATCAAAATAATGCGAGCAAACAGGAGAATGGGGTATTTCGGTGGGTCGGAAATTCAGGTTTTTGACCTCAAATTTGGATTCAGCACCCTTGAAAACCTATATACTCCAACTTTTAGCCCAATGATACTATAATATGTGGTAGAAAAATTAATTAAAGAGATCACACGTTTGAAAAAGGCGGGCCGCGATAAATGCACACACACAAGGCAAGGACTATGCCGCGGACTACGCCGCGCGCCTGTGTGAGTGGTGTTTTGTAGTATCCAAGGGGTCCCCCAAGGGTTTCTGTGCATGGATACTTTTTTCAAAGACAGTTGGCTAGCTACGTCACACCATTCAAATCTTCAACTTTCCTTAGCTTCTCTGATTTTTTAATAACATTTTCTCGACGAACAGACCCGATTGCCGTTGTTCCTGAGCCATACTCTTTTGAAAAAAATAAATAAAAAAAATTGACCGAAATACCCCATTATCGGCAGAAATGGCATCTATTCGCTTACAGGCATTGATCCACTTCGCTCTCACTTCTACATTCTTTGGAAAAGAGTGGAAGTGAAATCCGTTCTCTTTTTGATGCCGACCATGATTTGCACATTCCGCAACAGCACAACAAACCATTTTGATATTCATGAACACTTCAAAACACTCGTTAGGATGCACACGAAGCAACTGAACCGCAAACGCAATACGAAATCATAGACGAACAAATGAACGTGGTCTCGCCTTTACGTCAGTCCTCGAGGAATCCCCAACCACCCCGCCCATTGGCCCCTACCGTCTGTTTTACCTACCGTGTCTAAAATGAAAAGTTCGAGAAATGATGATTATTTTATACCTACTACCATTTTCATTGGCTCAAATTCTAAAAGTTTGTAAAATTAAGAGGAACGATGTCGTAGTCAAGAAATTAACCTCCAACAGGCAAAGAATGAAAATGATTCAGAAAGCTCTTAACACTTTCAATGCGGGAGCCTTTGAAACTTTCAATTAGGAACTAGGTTTTTCCATGAATTTAGGATAGTATTGAATTTTTAGAATCGAATGAGACCACCCAGAGTTCTGTAGGACCAAACGTTCGCTCCCCATGAGAACTTAATAGTTGGACTTCAGAAATACGAGTCGCAAAAGAGGCCTAATCTCCGTTCAAATTTTAGCTGACCAAAATGCTATAGCTGTAAACATGGTAGGTAGGTAGTACTGTTGTGATCAGCGACCTCTTCGCATTTCTGTCCATTCACTTCCTTAGCTCAGTGGTAACGAGCTCTGACTCAGAAGTGTAAATATAGTTTAGTTGGACGATAGGAGATCGATCCCCGGTCGAGGGAAGTTAGTTTTTGATGATTCAACAATGTGGCGCAGTCGGTAGGACATGAATGGTCTCCTCAGCATTTCTCAGAGAAACATTAATTCATTAAGATTAGGTCATCAAAACAACTCCCTCCCAAGACACGAGTCGAGCCACCGCCTATTTGGACAAACGTTGAGGTCAGCAGATCCCCCGCCCCGTCAATAAGGAACAATAACAAAAACTCCGAAGCCAGTCAAAAATAGCGCGTTCTCACTGGGATGGAAAACACCGGCCAAAGCTGCCCCTCACCTCCCTGACTAGGTAATGGAGTACCTAAGATTTCCTAACAGGGGGGGGGGGGAAGGGAGGTGTTGTGATCAGCGACCTCTTCGCATTTCTGTCCATTCACTTCCTTAGCTCAGTGGTAACGAGCTCCGACTCAGAAGTGTAAATATAGTTTAGTCGGACGATAGGAGATTGATCCCCAGTCGAGGGAAGTTAATTTTTGATGATTCAACAGTACCTATGGTTGGTAGGTGGTAGGGATGTCCCAAAAGTATCGATACTTTTCGAAAAAAGTATCGATACATATCGATACTTTTTTTTCCTGATATATATCGTAGTATCGATACTTTTTTTCCAGTATCGGAGACGATACTTTTTTACCTCTCACACTAGATCAAAATGCTATCTATTTTTTATTTCTCACATTAGATGAAAGTCTCGAATTTTAGTAGGTACATCTTTCTCTACGTAGATTGTTGGGAGACCAACCACTTCAACAAACTAAACAAAGATGATGTACCACCACCTCCAGCTCTCTTCCTAGATGATGGAGGACAGCAGGTTATCATAATATGATTATGAGGACAGCAGGTTATCATAATATGATTAGGGTCTGTTCGGAGAGGCAGTCAGGAACCAAACTGGAACTGAAAAGGGGAGGGGATGGAGGTGAATGGGTTCCTCCAAACTCCTTCGGGCTCCTCCAAGCCCCTCCGAACTGTTCAGGACTGCCTCTCTGAACAGACCATAATCATATTATGATAACCTGCTGTCCTCAAAATCATATTATGATAACCTGCTGTCCTCCATCATCTAGAAAGGACCATCAAAATGTTAACCCAACCAAGTGCAATACGAAAACAAGTGCCTAAACAAAAAAAATGAGTGATTTATTGTTTTGTTCATTCTATACCTATTAATTATCCTCGCAATGGAGAGATCTCACACTGATGGAGAGAAACATAAAAGGCATTTTCACACATTTTTGTAAAAGTATCGATACTTCAAAATATCGATATTTTTTGAAAGTATCGTATCGATACATTTTGATACTTTCTAGATGTATCGATACGATATTATATCGATACTTTTAAAGTATCGGACATCCCTAGTAGGTGGTAAGCCGAGTTCTTTGCAGACGAGTTTCAAGTTGTACGCAGTTTTGCGTCCTTAGCAACCAGTAATCGAATTTCCTAATAATTAGGGCAACCTCAACTCCCTGTTTCTTCGAACTGAGAGTGAAGCGTTTATTTCTTCCAAATAAACCTGATTGTGAAGTAGTTACGTGGTTGGTAGGTTGTACCAATGGTCGGTAGATGGTGACACTGGCAAAGTCGTGTACTTTGCATAGGAGTGATCTATGTAGAAAACAAACCTTTGTGTGATAATTTGCCGCGTTTTTACTATCAAGTTATTTATTTTAGCGTTATACAAACTGAATCTCGTATTACTCTTGAATTTTAGACAGATTTATTTTCTAATAGTCTCATATTGTGTACCTTTCCTTTGATTTTCAGCACATAGAATGTCTGATGGCACAGGTCGAAGTATTCATTAGGAGTCCCTTGTGTCTTCCCCGATACTTTTTCCAAGTTTTACAATCTACGAGTGTGAAAGTAAGTTCTTCTAAGGAATAGAGGCATAGTGGGTTATCGATATTTCTATATTTTAATTATCTAACCTTATTTAACCAAAGGTTAAAAATCCGCTGAAGGACTTATTTTATGTTCATTCGATTCTGCAGAATATTTTTTTTTGTTGCGGAATGACTTCAACTAACTTGATGTGGCTCCTTCTTAGCTTGCAGTGTCCCCTCAGCCAAGAGTGAGCGGAGAATGGATCACCGTGACCAGTGGATCCCAGCTTGCAGTCAAAGTGGAGGGCGTGATTCAGCATGGAAGCAAACCTGGTCTTTTCAGATGCGTCGAGAAAGTTATCGTAACTTTGAATACTCAACCAACTGCCAAAGCTAATGTCAATGAAAAGGTAATTACTCAAAAGGGTCTGGGGTACACCCTCATGTCCCCATCACTAGCGCCTTTGTAATCTACTACATTCACTGATGGCTGGTTTGGGGTTTATTTTTCATTCAGATGAAATACCAATAGATAGGGTTAATACAATAACTGCTCGACTGCGCTCGTCGTTAGGGCATGTGGAGAGTTTACCCTCGATCCTCTTGCCATTGTAGACAACTGTCAGGAGTGCCGGGTGATCTTGGGCGCCTGCCATTTTGTATCAACCCTCACCTAGGGTGCGCTAACTTAACCCTCGGATATGTGCAGTCTAGAAGAACCCTTGATACGGGCTGTGTATCTGAGAGATACACTAACCATTAGGAGGGTTAATAAATGAAAATGGGTAAACAAATTAGTTCAAAACCAAATTTTGATTAATGTGAAGCACAGAACTGCTCTCTTCATTCCTTGGTCCAGAGAATAAAAACGAAAACTTTATTTGCCTGTTGGAAAATATTAAACTTAATTCCCCTTTACAGTGCATAAACATTTACTTTTCACATTGGTATCATCATGAATGGGGTATTTCGGTGGGTCGGAAATTCAGGTTTTTGACCTCAAATTTGGATTCAGCACCCTTGAAAACCTCTATACTACAACTTAAGCCCAATGATACTATAACATGTGGTAGAAAAATTAATTAAAGAGATCACACGTTTGAAAAAGGCGGGCCGCTATAAATGCACACACACACTAGGCAAGGACTACGCCACGGACTACGCCGTGCGCCTGTGTGAGTAGTATTTTGTAGTATCCAAGAGGTCTTCCAAGGGTTTCTGTGCATGGATACTTTTTTCAAAGACAGTTGGCTAGCTACGTCACGATTGGCTAGCTACGTCACACCATTCAAATCTTCAACTTTCCTTAGCTTCTCTGATTTTTTAAAAACGTTTTCTCGACGAACAGACCCGATTACCGTTATTCCTGAGCCATACTCTTTTGAAAAAAAATATATAAAAAATTAACTGAAATACCCCATTATTTCTATAATGTTTTCCAGTTAATTTTCTATAAGTTTCCATTTAATGGAAACTTATAGAAAATTAACTGGAAAGGCGCGGCGAATTTGTCAGATTCTTTCTGATGTCACTATTCAAGGCGGGACGCTGGGATGTAAACTCGATTGGAGCCCAAGATGGAGGCCAAGATGGAGCCTCAGCCCTCTAGCCCGAACGTAACAGGAAAACAAGTGGGAAAACTTTGGACAATGTATCTCTCCGATACTGCTGGTTAAACTCCATTTATCAAGACGCCGTAAAACACATTTAGGGCCGGTTTATCAGTCACTTTTTACCACCCGGTAAAGCAGATTTATCCGACGGTCATCGGGTAACTCAATCGCTCGCGTTTATCAGTCCCCAGATAGCCGTTATCCGTAGTTTAAAGTTAACTGGTCGTCCGAGGACCGGATAAAAAGTTACGGGGGGGTAACTCGATTTATGCAAGGCTTTTTAACCTCAAAGAGAGTCACTTCTCGTGTTTTTGTTTCCCAGAACGTTCGTTTTTGCAAATTGCGTTGTTGATTGTTAGTCAATTATGCTACAATCGAAAATGGATGTGTGGGGCTCTTTTTCAGAGAGCAGCGACGAAGATGTGTGTTTATGGTCGAATTCCTGCAGTGGGGAAGAAGGCGGAAGGAAGAAAGGCGGCAACATAGTTTGATCACGGATTGACCATTTGGAGAAGTGGGACGATTGCGATTTTTTGATGAGATTTTGATTGGATAAAAGTATAAAAAACCATGTTGGTGTCTGTCGGCGACTTTAGTGGCGTCAGTAAAAGCTCTGCCTGTAAAATTGTCAAGCAGGTGTCCCTGGGAACTGCCAGGCTATCCGCCCAATTTATCAGAATACCAGCAACCAAGGAAGTAGGTATTATTTCAATCTCGGATGGAATTTTATTTAAAAAACAAAAAAGCCAGGTATCCTGGAGCTGTAGGTGCTATGGACTGCACGCATGTAAAAATTCATTCGCCAGGAGGGTCACACGCCGAAAATTTTCGAAATAGAAAAGGGTACCTACTTCTTTATTAACGTACGAACTATTTCGTCTGCAAATTTGAAAATTCTTGACATAGTGGCTCGGTGGACGGGGATCTTGTCATGAACAGACAATTTTCAACAAAGACAATAGTTACTGCCGTACCAAGAAGGAAATAAGTACCGAGATCTAGAAAAGAAATCACCAAAACAAAGAAAATTGCTTCATCCTCTTCTAATTTATTCTTTTTTCTGATGCAAAACACACTGCGAAAACGATTTTTTTATGTGGAGGAAGCTCGATTTTATTACATGGAAGAAGTATTTCTTCCTTGCATAATCGATTATTCGGCCTAACAGACAGTTAATTTTACCAGCCAGTTAATAGTTACCAGTGGGTTAATTTCGCACTGATAAACAGCACCTTTATAGTATCCATAATTTATACCACCGTTAAAGTTAACAGGGGGATACGTAAACCCCCGTTAACTTTGGTGACTGATAAACCGACCCTTAATACATTAGACAAATTTAATTCTAAGCGACCACACAATATGTTTGTTTATATTTTTTAAAAATTAATTTTAATTAAAGTTTAGTTTTACCTGGTTTTAAAAATCATGACACGTAGGTGACCCCCCCTCATTGTCAATGCACTGAAGGTACCGATTTCTTGTGTCTGACATGGTCCTCACCAACACGTCAGTGGGTATTTTGGCAATTCCTCCACGGATGTTGGCCTTGCGTTGTTGTAGGGTTCTTGGAAGGTCGCTGTACACGTGAGATTTCAAGTAACCTCAGAAATGCCATTGGTGCCATGATGTGTGAGCTGGCTCCATCTTGTTGGAACCACCCAACTCCCAATTTCAACTCGTCAATTTGGGGCAAAAGAAAGTCGCCAATTCGAACAATGATTGCCACATAAAAAACGCTGCAAATTATTACACAAAGGTTTATTATTTTTCTATATAGATCACTCGCCTGCAAAGAGCACGGCTTTCCCATTGTTACCACGAACCAACTTGAAGAAAAACATCGATCGTATTTCGGTCAGCTAACATTTGAACGGGGATTAGGCCTCTTTTACGATTCACACTCGTGTTTCTGATCTATCGTAAGTCCAACCCTTAAATTCTTGAGGGGAGTGAACGGTTCGTCCTACAGGGCTCCGCGAGGTCTCAAAAAATTCTATACTATCTTAAATTGATGGAAAAACAATACCTTTATATGAACATTTTTTGAGTTAGGGCGTTTTCAAAATTTCAAAATTCATTTTTCAACCCTTAGAAGTGACTTACATCAACAAAAATCTTCGGGGCACAACTAAATCCCAAATGGAGCCTACATACCAAATTTCATCAAAATCGGTCAATCCTAAGTGGGGAAAGTGCCGCGCACGGCGTACGGACGGCCAAATTTTTATTCGATTTTTGGATTCTACGTACCTTGAAACGTAAACCAACAAATTTGGAGAGGGTGTTAAACATTTTTTGACGTGATAACGTCTTATAAATTGGTTTACCGGGAGACACTTCAAGAAACTGCGTTACGCTCTGCTCACGGAGGGGGTGCAGCTCGGCGCTCCCTATAGCGCCCCCCCCCCCCGCGCACCCCCCCCCCGCGTCCTCCCCTTCCCCGGCGCTCACAAAAGCGGGAGCGCCCCGCCCCCCTTCCCTGGCACTCACTCCCCCCCCCCACCCATGGGAAATACCTACTACCTACGGGAAATACCTACTCTGTGCAACTTGACAAAGAATTTTATTTTATCCTTCTTCCTACTATACGAATGAATATTAACATTAAAATTATTTTACCACTCAAAGTCGTTGTCACGTAAAACTTTCGCCCGTATACCGACTTTACAGGCAACAACACAGGGTTTTTTTTTCTTGGTCGACTCCAAAGGTTCATTATTGAAAATAATAAACCAAAACGGGAAAACTCGTTTATTCACTGACCCCGGTCAGGGGTTTCCCTTTTGGTTTATTATTTTCGATAATGAACCTTTGGAATCGACCTAGGAAAAAAATTTGTTGGTTTACGTTTCAAGGTACGTAGAATCCAAAAATCGAATAAAAATTTGGCCGGCCGTCTGCCGTACGCGGACTCAAAAAATTTTGATATGAAGGTATTGTTTTTCCATCAATTTAAGATAGTATGGAATTTTTTTAGACCACGCGGAGCCCTGTAGAACAAACCGTTCGTTCCCTACGAGAATTAAGGGTTGGACTTACGATAAATCAGAAACACGAGTGTGAATCGCAAAAGAGGCCTAATCTCCGTTCAAATTATAGCTGACCGATTACGATCGATGTTTTTCTCCATGTTGGAAGGGTTGGTAGCTTTGCAGACGAGTGATTTATATAGAAAAATAATAAACCGCTGTGTAATAATTTGCAGCGTTTTTCTCTGGCAATTATCGTTCAATTTTCACGATTCCAGCGGCAATCTTTTAGTTTTTCAATTCCCTAGGTAGATGCACTAATGAATTTAGAAGGGAGTCTGGTATAGTCGCGGTTGCTCGGGTGTGTGTTCTTTGGTTGCAAGACATGAACTGACTTTTATAAACTGACCTGCGGGAGGTCATGCGTTCAAATCTCGCTGCCAGGGCGCGTTTTCGTGTGTTGGAGGCCCGCCGCCCCCCTCGTCCGTACCCAAGGCGGTGAGGCAATGGGAAGCCATGAGCGAAATCATCAGAACGAATCAATTCTGAATTCCTTTGGACGACAGCTGATAACGTCCACAACGCCAGGAATGGCAGTCAGACGAAAATCCAACCTGAAACGGTTGTCTACTTTTTTTACTGATGACTTTAGAAAATCCTTGAAAATTTTTCAAATTTAGGTACAATTTTAAAACGACCTCCAGTTCATAAGAGATTAGAATAACGTGGAACGAGGAAGGAATGGCGACCAACTGAGACCGTCTTAATGTCCGATTTTGATGAAATTTTTAGGGATTGTGAACGTCGATGGTCTATCCTTCCATGCCAGGTTTTCCTTAGGTTTGACACGAACAATCTGACATTCTCATTGCAGATACCTGAAACAATGTTGAACCTGACGCAGACGGTAGTCCCTCACAGAGACTTCTTCTCCGCTCAGTTCCTCGTTTCTCTCGGCCCCGGAAGCGTTCAAGCGACCGTCACAGTTGGCGCGTCCGTCGTCGACCAGACTGGAGTCGCCTGGCAAACCGGCCCCAAGTCGACTCTGACTCTGAAGCAGCACGAAGATCCAATATCCAGGGCTCACTGAGAAAGGCATTCCGGCGATCAGGTCGCCAGAAATATCTACGTGTAAGTCTGAACTCCCCAGCAGATTCTGTTGTTATAAACGAACCGAGAGCTCTGAGAGTAAACTTGGAATCACCTGTGTGAGTTCAGTACAGTTTGGAGTTGACAATAATATTATGTATTTTAAACTTCATGTTTGACTGATTAGCACTCGCTATGAACGATAATAAATTTATTAGAGATTTTTACAATATTTTCCAAGTCACTTTTGTTTTGAAATGTCGATTGTGGAAATCTTGGTTTTTCGAATATACTGAATAATTTGAACGTCGCATTTTTTAATAAAAAGTATAGTTAGAATCGAGGTTTAACCAATTATTTATTCTCTAAATCACGTCCTTCTTTTTCTTTATCTTTTCTTATTGAACCAGCTTTCCGTCTATGGAGGATCTAAAATAAGGATGTGACATACATTTAGTTAACATCGAAACATCGATGTTTTTGATAAATCGATGCTTTAGTCTGATGTTATCGATATGTCGAGGAGTTGGTCTTATACAGGGGCGTTGGGCACTGGGCTGAAAGCTGAAGCTGGGAGCCAGAGAAGCGTTCCGATTGGTGGAGCTCCAGGACGTAGTTCTAGATGAGTGCAACAGATCGCGTTCATGATCGCTTGTTCCCAACCTCATCGCAACAAGTCACCTTGTTTAACACATATTTTTCTCCTTGTTGCGTTACCAGCCGCATCTAAGTAATTTAATAACATTTAGTTATATTCTCGATATGTATGAAAAAATCGAACGATTTTCAATAATACACTGGGTTTTAAACATTCCTATGGGTGGCAGGTGTTGATTGAACATTTGAACTACTGGGGATAGGGACAACAATTGTAAGGGCAACTTGGAAAATACCTTTCTCCTCGATTGGATTTTATAAGTAACTAGCTGAAAAGCCTACTGAAAGTAGGCAAAAACGATTCCTCCGACTCTCTCCTCCACCCACTCCCTCCGACTTCTCCCGCCCCAACTCCTCTGACTCCTCCTGCCCCAACTCCTCCGACCCGTCCCACCCCAACTCCTCCGACTCGTCCCGCCCCACTGGGCTGAAAGCTGAATGTGGGAGCCTGAGAAGCATTCTGATTGGAGGAGCTCCAGGGCATAGTTATAGCGGAAAGCAACAGATAGTGTTCATGATCACTTGTTCCCAACCTCATCACAACAAGTCACCTTGTTTATCACATATTTTTCTCCTTGGTGCGTTACCGGCCGCATCTAAGTAATTAATTTGATAACATTTAGTTATATTTGCGATATGTACGAAAAAATTGAGCGATTTTCAATAATACAGTGGGTTTCAAACGTTTCTATGGGTGGCAGTTGTCGATTCAACATTAAATGTTCAAATTTTGAACAACTTGCGATAGGGACAACAACAATTGAAAGGGCAACTTGGAAAATACCTTTCGCCTCGATTGGATTTTCCAAGTAATTTTTGCATATCTAAATGATGATGATACGAAAAGTTGTCAATTTCTGGTCATTCGAAAGGATTTGAAAAGAAGCGGTATGAAGAGTGTGTCCTCTCCTCCCACCACTTCCGTAGTAGTTCCTCAATCCTAGCTGAAAGTAGATGGCGCAACTGAGGCAGCCTCAAAAATGCTTGCCCACCATTTTAACGTTGGCTTTCTCCTCTGTTAACTTGTCTCCGTTACTCTGTGTCCCGCCCCAACTCCTCCGACTCGTCCCGCCCCAACTCCTCCGACTTCTCCCACCCCCAACTCGTCCCGCCCCCAACTCCTCTGACTCGTCCCGCCCCAACTCCTCCGACTCGTCCCGCCCCCAACTCCTCTGACTCGTCCCGCCCCAACTCCTCCCGCCCCAACTCCTCCGGTAGGTACCAGAACTGGGTGGCAGTTGTCAATTGAACATTTGAACTATTGGCAATAGGGACAACAATTCTGTACCTCAGAGGTCGATTATCGTAAGTGACATTTTGACTATTTTACAGCAGAGCCAAAAGAAGTTGTGGGCACACCTATTTTGATCCCTATGGCCCATTCTGATGACTTTATCATGCTCAAATTAATTCTGTAGAATCTGTTTATGCCTACCAATACAATAGAATACAAAATACAATAGAAAGAATGCACATACAAAACAAAAATCTCGAAAACGAGAATTTTGGACATACGATAGTTGACCTATGAGGTACAGAATTGTAATGGCAACTTGGAAAATACCTTTCTCCTCGATTGATTTTTCTAAGTAATTCTTGCAAATGAAATGAAAAGTTATCAATTTCTGGTCATTTGAAAGGATTTAATAATAAAATAAAAACCTTTTTAACAAAAAAATGGACCGACCTCAAAAATGATGTCCGTAAACACCAAAAAGGGAAAAATAATAATCTTAGGGAATTCATTTGGGAAGGTAGGTACGGATTGAAGTCGCCGCTATGCCCATCTGTAGACAAAACCATACCCAAGTAGATTCCACTTCCATCTGGTTAGTATTACGACATGCGTCGATAGTGCAATACAAAACAGGAACGGGAGTAGGTAATAAATGTGTTCCAAAACTATTAGGTAGGTCACTGCTGTCGTATGAAGGAGGATGAGAGAGTGACGATGTGTGTGAATCCCCGTAAAAATTTTTGGAATCCAACATACCATCTTTTGATTAGAGGATATCTAATTATACCTAATCTATTGATCTAATCTATATTTGATTAGATAATATCTTTATAATCTAATATTGCAAGTATTAGGGAATAGGGAAAGTTTTAAACAGGAGGTACAGACTGGTCCTCTAGCATAATATGCTGCATAACATATTATGTTAAAAGTCAACCTTCCAGTACTAAATCCTTAATAGTGCCAGAGTCATCCTACGTTTTCAAAACGAACAAGATGGCATACCTGAGGATAACGTCAAATGGATTGGGAATGGGGTCCATTGAATTATCAGATCCTTCTTTGCCAAGCTTTCAGTTAATTATTTACCTTCTTCAGGGCTCGAAGGATGTGCACAACAAATTATGGGGGGGGGGGGGATTTTTTCTTTTTTCTTGGTCGATTCCAAAGGTTCAATATTCAAATAATAAACCAAAAGTAAACAACCATTTCATATTTCTGCCAGGTCGAGGGGGGGGATGAACTGTAAGTTTCATTTCCCGACCAGACCCCAACATAGGTACAGGCCGTTTCCTCTCTATCTTCTGCTTCTGTGGGAAAAACCAATAGGTACCAACCAAAAACCATTGATTAAAATTTGAGTTTTTGATGGTTCACTTGAAAAAAACTCGGTGCTTCGCGTCCCACCAAAGCCTGCAGCGTAAATTATAAAAACATGAAATATGTTTAAGCCAAATTTAGTGCAGAACCTTTAGTCGTAGGTAGGTATAATACAACAGTTATATTATCCCTAGCAACATATCTAAAATGCATAGAAAAGCTCGGCGCTTCATGCCTCAAAAACGTGATTGTCGCGCATCCTCCTCCAGCGCAATGTTTTACAGGTAGTTACCCCATGGCTAAAACATGTTCTATGTAAAAATCTGAATGTTTTCTCAATGGTTTGGCAATGAAAATTGAGTAGTGCGATGGGAGTGGCAGGGTTGAAGCATTGTTTTCACTTTTCAAGCCCAAACCAAAAAATAACACTAGATTACAAAATTTAGGGGTGGTCTGGCTGCCTCGTTCTTTCACCACTTTTCTTATGGTATTTGGTGCGCTGAATCCGAATCTGACGTCAGTTTTTTTGTTCATGTCGGATTTTCAAGATATAGCTAGTTTTAAGATTTTTCTGGTTCTCACTTTTCTTCATTTTTAAGTGAGAACTCATCTTGCTCAAATCTCCTCAAAAAGTACTCAGACTTATAGGAAATTTCATGTAGAATCCGAATATGTACATAGTTTTTAAGTTAAACTGTGTTAAACCCCCTATTTTCCACAAAACGTATCAAAAAACACCGGTTCTCAACGTTTTTTCTTCGGGTTTTCCCTTACATTTTGCCACTTGAAAAAAAAATTAAGGCTAAAAAAAATGTTCTCGGGTCTTTACTTTGTAAGGGGGACACCCCAGAGGAGAATGAGACCAATCGCAGCCTCCTAAACCCATTAATATCGAAGGAATGAGCTTTTTCATGCACTGAGATGAAAATTCACAAAAACCGTTAGTTAATTTTTCGAGATAAGTATGTGCGTTCCTAAATCTGTTTTCCTCAAATAGATTTTCCTTCCTTCTATATTTTTTGTGCTTGTCACCTATTAAGAGTAAGATCGAAAATAGGTACTCAAAGGGGGAGTAAATCATAGTTGGGTAACTCTTGTCTTGTTAAGTGGTTTTAATTCAGTTTCACAAACGAAACACAATTAACTGCAGCAAAGTTAACGGTGTAAATCTGTTTCATGAAGGCTCAGATGAATCAAAAGTTGGTACAATGTTTGGTTATTCCTCCACCTCAGAGGTTCCACCAAGATATAAAACCATGGAAGAACGGTACAAAGGGTATTGGGAAGTTCACATGATGGCGGACTATTGTTGGACCTTAAAAAGAGATTTACCTCAGGCGGCGAAGTTTTCTCTACATAGATGCCGGCGATGAAACCTCTGAGGTGGAGGAATAACCAAACATTGTACCAACTATTGATTCATCTGAGCCTTCATGAAACAGATTTACACCGTTAACTTTTCTGCAGTTTATTGTGTTTCGTTTGTAAAACTGAATTAAAATCACTAAACAAAACAAGTGTTTCCCAATTATGATTTATTCCCCTTTGAGTACCTATTTTCGATATTACTCTTAATAGGTGACAAGCATAAAAAATATGAAAGAAAGGAAAATCTATTTGAGGAAAACAGATTTAGGAACGCACATACTTATCTCGAAAAATTAACTAACGGTTTTTGTGAATTTTCATCTCAGTGCATGAAAAAGCTCATTCCTTCGATATTAATGTGTTTAAGAGGCTGCGATTGGTTTCATTCTCTTCTGGGATGTCCCCCTTACAAAGTAAAGACCCGAGAACATTTTTTTTAGCCTTAATTTTTTTTCAAGTGGCAAAATGTAAGGGAAAACCCGAAGAAAAAACGTTGAGAACCAGTGTTTTTTGATACGTTTTGTGGAAAATAGGGGGTTTAACACAGTTTAACTTAAAAACTATGTACATATTCGGATTCTACATGAAATTTCCTATAAGTCTGAGTACTTTTTGAGGAGATTTGAGCAAGATGAGTTCTCACTAAAAAAATAAAGAAAAGTGAGAACTAGAAAAATCTTAAAACTAGCTATATCTTGAAAATCCGACATGAACAAAAAAAACTGACGTCAGATTCGGATTCAGCGCACTAAATACCATAAGAAAAGTGGTGAAAGAACGAGGCAGCCAGACCACCCCTAAATTTTGTAATCTAGTGTAATTTGTCGGTTATTTATTTATTTATTGATTCAGATGTACCGGCCTACAATAAGGCAAACATCAGTCGTAAACACAATACAAAATAATATAATGGGACAGAAATAAAAGAACCAACGAATCAGGCTGAGTTTAAACAACAGGAAGGATGAGAGAAAAATAAAATTAAAAAAATAGCAATTCAACCTATGATTGGTGAAAGTTGTCCAGTGGGTGGAGGCTGCGCAAGCGGGCCCCCACCCACCGGCTGGGCGCCACCCGACCGGCCCTGGGCCCACCCACCATGGCGGCTCCCCATACCAGGCACCCAACGGCCACGACACACAGCACAAATATCTGCAATAGCGGCTACTTGTGCTCTACTCAAGGATCTGCTCCTTCTACTGTTGGGTTGACAATGACAGCCAGAGGGTTGTCGAAAGCTCTACTCAAATATAAATTATCGGAAGCAACGAAGGAAGTTTATCCTCAAAAAAACTCCCACTTATTTGTATGAATTTAAAAACAAATTAAAGCCAAACCAATCCATAACAAGCAAGTTGCATACCCCACAAGCGCAGTTTGGTTAAATACAACAACAAATGTTTACCAAGCTTAGGGAAGCCTGGGGCGGAATTCATCGACAAGGTTTGAGTTCACACTCAAGAGCTATTCAACTCGTACCAACTGTAATTGGCAGCCTTGATAGTACCCGGAGGGGGACATTTCCCTGTTGTATGCTAATCCATGCATGCTTGGGGAGAAAAGGACGGGGAAATTTCCCTCAAGTATGTATTATGTACAGATTGTGAGTATAACAGGAATGAAAGGTTTCCTTGTTGAATTTTCGTATTTTGCGGATGTCATTTCTAGTTTTTTGGTGTTCATAAGTCCGTACGGTTAAAATGACATGAGGGAGCAGTCTTTTTTCCATGATGTACAGCTTGACTTCCATCTCCACACTTTTTTCGACGGATCAATTTGCTAGCTTCTTATTCGATCATATTACTCTGAAGAAGGTAAGGAATCATTATTTTATAAAGTTTTGCAGTAAAACTACACTTAGTTACATATTATTAGCGAAGTCGAGAGGTTAGCCCCATAACAAGTAGGCCTTTCAATTTCGAAAGATCGACCTCTGTAGGTATGATAAAAAATATAAAAAAATGCCATTATTCAAAATAATAAACCCGATTGTATGGATAACCGATGCATAGTAGCTAACCTCAAAACGACAATCCCTAAGTACTGTCCACCGATGAAAAGAATGAACGTGAGGACCCTACGGAATCCTAAACTGAAAACATCCGTTCAACCTCCTCCGGACTTGTCACTCGTCCACGGAAATCCTATTTTCGTTCACTTCCGCTCAAATCCTTTACCTGACTTTTAGCTAGGTAGTGTGAGCTCTTGCTCTCTGGGCCAAATTCCCAGTGAAGCGGGGGCTGGGCACCACTAGCTCCCTTCGGTCAGCCTCGTAGGTGACGTCACAGCTCAGGTGGAAGAAGCCACAACCGACGCCGAACGCCACCCCGCGCGTCCCTCCCCCCTCAGCTGGGAGGGACCCAGCGGTCTCTCCCCCACTCGACCAGCCATCCCCACTACCATCTTCAGGCGGGGCGGAGGGGGGAGGACCCACCTGAGCTCCCCGCCAACGACGGCAACCTCATACCCAGTCCAGAAGCGTTCAAAGTCAGTTGACAGAGTGTCCGCCCCATCCTGACGAATCTTCCTCCCGTACCCCCCCCCCCCCCTGTACCGCCACAATCGCCACGACTTCGAGCTACCGGTCGCCACGGAACTATTTCATCGCCACACCCATCTCAAGGATACCTTCGGGCCCGACAGTGAGTGTTGAAACCTTTAACATAAATATTGGCCAATAATTTATGCAGCTGTGCTAGAATAAGAGTAAAGAGACATTAGTAGAAAACAGTATAACATTTGAACATTGAGTAAAATCGCCACACAAAACTTGAACTATAAAACTAAAGTCAAACTTATTACTATAACTTACCTGATTTTTGGATGATGACCTATGCATTGAACATTGATAAACGATTTGGATATTGAATGTATATTGTTGTATCGGAAATATTCTTCATTGTGATATTCATACTGAAATTGTTTGAAAGCCTTCAGCTCACTCGCCACACTTGTGGGAAGTCCTTGCCGTTCCTAATTCTTAATAAAGTCCACCTGCTAGTTGTACTTTTGTAGTTTTCCTCTGAGTATACCTGGTTCAGTAAAAGGTTAGAGGAGAGTGCAACGACACCCCTCAGTTGGTTACTAGGTCCCTTCAGGACGAAACGTCAGCCCCTCAGGCAAAGGACACACTTGTGTACCTGTAGTTACTCTATTTCGCCCTTCAGGCTTTCAATCTTGCAGTACGACGATCGCCACGCAGTCGCCGACGTCGCCACACTAGTCACCACAGGTAAATACCATTCGCTACCATTCTAAATTCTAAGTGTTTCGATATCTTTGTTTTCAGCTAAATTAAATTTCAAATCAAACCCCCCGAACTCGTGTGCAAAACGTTTGGTGCTCGTGTTCGTTGATTTTAATCAACCAACACGACCCCCAAACGCCCATCACCGCTTGTTGGCTTCCAATTAAATTCCGCTGCCATCAAGCGTGGGGCCCATAAGGCTTACAGTAGGTTGGGTGAAAATGAAGAATGATTCATAAAGGGAAGTGATTTGTCAGTTCTCAATGTTTTGAGAACTTTTCTGCGTACTTTAATTTACAATTATTCAATTTATGGCCTAGAAACTTTCTCTACATAGAAATTTGCTTCCATTCAAAATATTCAATCTTTATGGCTATTTTTAGCGATTTTGTAAAGCAAATTTTTGAAATTTAATCAATTTTAGGTTTTAAAAATGGTAAAATCTAGGAATGCCTCTAAACGGATTTCTATAGAGAAACGTTTCGAAAATATTTTGGTTGATGTAGGTCACTTCTAAGGGTTGAAAAATAAATTTTGAAAACGCCCTAACTCAACAAATTTTGATACAAAGGTATTGTTGTTTCATCAATTTAAGATAGTATAGAATTTTTAGAGACCACGCGGAGCCCTGTAGGACAAACCGTTCGCTCACTACGAAAATTTAAGGTTTGTACGTACAATAAATCAGAAACACGAGTGTGAATCGCAAAAGAGGCCCAATCTCCGTTAAAATGATAGCTGATCGACTGGTGGCATTGCAGACGAGTGATCTAGGTAGAAAAATTATAAACGATTGTGTAATAATAACGCTGCAAATTATTACTCAAAGGTTTATTATTTTTCTGTTTAGATTTTGAGCTTGTCACTCGTCCAGGAAACCCCCATCGGCCTCGGAATCCTTTTCCTGACCTTCTATTAGGTACTTTGAAAAAATTATTCACCCTTATCTGGTGTTTATTTTATTCTCTTATCTATTCACGCTTGTCTCTTCCAAAATGAGTCATGTATAAGTCAATGTATTTTTCTAGCCCAGGTATCATTGGACAGAAGTGACTCTAGATATTCGAGAAATGACCTAAACGACAATGCGAGAAGGGGGTAACGAGGGGAAAGGAAGAAAGTATGACTCACGGCAGGTTCAGGGGTGCTGGATAAAGTCAGTTACTACCTGTGAACGTATATTTGTGGAAAAGGGTGTACCTAGTTCTACGTTGAGGACAGTGGCGGTTCCTGCCCCGAAACTCAAGGGGTGCACAGAGATCAGGAGAGGCTATGGAGAAGGGACAGAATAAGTGATTTTCTCTGGCAAATAGAAATTTCAACGATATGCAAATGGGATAAATCTTGGTAACTTTTTCATCTTAAAATTGCAAACGGTACTAAATACGTAGGTGCAATAGACACGAAACATGTTCTCTAGTGGCTAACAGAAATTCTGAAATACTTAATCATCATAGGTCGAAACCCAAGAAATTCATTCATCTAATTGCAATAGCTGAAATGTATATTTGCCCGTGACGATTCAAAACATCGTCCAATTCGGAAGAAAAATTAACGAGCCCCTTGAAAACTCCGAGATTCAAAGAATCTTCCCTCTCATCATGCCCACGCACGGCTATTTTTCTAACCGTTTCGTTTTTTGCTTCCGAGTTGTTGTAAAGTCGTTAAATTTGAAGGCTTGAGAGAAGATTCTACAACTTGGTTGATAAAAGAAGTATAATGAATAAACCATGTGAAACACATAAATCCTTATCTTATCTGATAACGCTTATCCCGCCAATCCATATCCTTATTCTTAACAATCTCCCCCACTTAGAAAAAACTATCAAAATTCGAATAACAAAAAAATTGACACGTGATGAGTAGAAACGAACATTCAAACAGAAACTAAGACTATAAATTATGTCTCAAGAGAAAAAAAAAACGGAAAATATAAGGTCTACAAAAATTATTGTACATAGTCCTTGAGATACGAAGGTGGCTGATGAACTCTTGTAGAGCGTCTATTCTGTTCCATGGCAGGTGCCTGGACTCCTGTAGCAGGTTGGGCAATTTCTGGGTTAGGGAGGACCTCTGGCGACTGGTTGGCTGGATGGTGAGACAGACTGGCTGGCGAGACTTGCCTAGAGGCAGTTCCCATCACATGTTCTGGGTCATCATTCGGCATAGTGTAATTTGGAGTTGCTGGAGGCACTGCAGGTTCACTGGCTGACCGGGATCCCGCAATTTCAGGAAGGGTAGATAAGGGGACTTCTAATTTACGAAGTTGATCAATGTGGCGCTTTAGAACATAACCATCATCTAGAGCAATACTGTAATGTAGCCTTCCAAACTTGTCACGCACAACTCCTGGCCTCCAAATTTCTTTGTTATTGCAGTACATTCTTGCTTGTACCCTGTCGCCAATAACCAGAGAACGGGAGGGAGGATGTGGTGAGACATTAGAGTCCAGAGATTTCTTGGGTGAGGGCTTCAGGAGGTCAAGTTTAGTCCTTATTTGTCGACCCAAATACAGTTCTGAAGGAGTTTGGCCGCAATGCAGTGGAGTAGCTCTGTATCTGAAAATTATATCCCTTATTTTCAAAGGGAGCGATCTAGGTTCATCATTCATTGCATCCAATTTTGATTTGATAAATTGCACATACCTTTCAGCTTGGCCATTTGTCTGTGGGTGACCAGGGGCAATGAGACGACGAGTAACACCATTTTCGTCACAGAACGATATGAACTCCTTGCTTGTAAAAATACTTGCATTATCCGACACAATTATCTCAGGAAGACCATGCATGCTGAAAATGTCCTGCAAGAACAGGATTGTTGATGTAGAAGTGGGCGCTGATTTTGATACCCTGATTTCCGGCCATTTTGACTTAGCATCAATAAGTATAAATATGTAATAACCGTCTTTTGGCCCTGCATAGTCAATATGTATGCGCTGAAAGTTGGAATCAGGCTCATCCCACGGATGAAGGGGTACTTTTACTGGATTAGCTGCGGTCAGGGCACAAGAATTACAAGATTTCACGAACAACTCTATATCCTTATCGATGTTCTTCCAAAAACAATACCGTCTAGCTAAGCTCTTCATTTTAGAAGCTTTCACATGAGTAAAGTGGAGTTCATTCAAGACCAATGTCTGAAGAGAGCGAGGAATTAATATTCGATGGCCTCGAAAAATTACCCCATCTTGTAAAGAGTATTGTTCTTCGCAAATATTTCCATTCAGCAACTTTGAGTGTAGTACTGATAGCTCAGGATCACATGCTGTAGCCGAGGCAATGGACTCAGCTGAAATTCTATTTGTTGAAATTTGATTAATGGTTTGATACGAAATAATATCGTCATCACTGAATTCTGCTGGTTTTGATTGAAGAGGCGTCCTTGATAGATAATCTGCATGTGCGTTTTCAGTAGCGGACTTGTGCTTAATGGTATAGTTGAATCCACTGAGAATTGTGGCATACCGCAAAAGGCGGGATGCTGACAAGACAGGTAACTTGGCATCTTGATGAAAAATCCGGCTTAGAGGTGCATTATCTGTTATTAGAGTGAAGTGGCGACCAAACAAATACATATAAAACTTGTTGACAGCAAAAATTATCGCCAAGGCTTCACGGTCTAACTGACTGTAGTTTTGCTCAGCCAGAGACAAAGACCTGGATGCAAAAGCGACTGGGCGATCCATACCATCTATTGTATGGGAAAGAACGGCTCCCACCCCTGTAGGACTCGCGTCACATGCCAACACCACAGGTAGTTCTGGAGAAAATGGGGTGAGAACTCTATCACCCGAAATTTCTGTTTTCAAGAGTTGAAAAGCTCGCTCACATGCTGGGGACCAAACAAATCGACGATCCTTTTGTAGTAATTGACGCAATGGATACGTAATTGACGATAAATTGGGAATAAATTTAGCGTAATATGTGACAATACCTAGAAACCTCCTGGTTTCATCGAGGTCTTTGGGGCGTGGGGCTTCCACTATAGCTTTAACTTTGTTTGGACACTTTTTTACCGTATTGTGTTCAATGACGTAGCCCAAATACGATATTGATGATTTAAAAAATTTACATTTATCTTTATTTAGATGTAGATCATATTGGCGCAGTCTATTCAAGCACTTGATGAGATTTTCCTGGCACTCCTCTAAAGTAGCGCCAAATATGATAACATCGTCAAAATATGACGTCACTCCAGTCAGTCCTGAAAGAATTTGGTCTAAAATTCGGTGAAATTCAGAGGGAGCTGATTTGATTCCAAATGATAAACGCCTCATCGCATATGTGCCACGATGAGTTGACAATGTTTGGATGGCTTGACTTTCTTTATCCACAACAACATGAAGGTATGCCTTGTATAAATCCAAAGTACAAAATACATTAGCCCCACGTAGTTGATTTAAAATTTCATCAATTCGAGGAATGGGGTAGTGAGCGTCCTGAAGTTGTTTGTTTACTGCAACCTTATAGTCGACAGCCAGACGAACCTTATTATTGGGCTTTGGAATAGGTACTAGAGGAGACCCCCAATCAGAATAGTCGACCTTGTGTATTATACCATCAGAAATAAGCTCATCTAATTCCTTTTCTACCTGGTCTCGCAAAGCAAAAGGAACATCACGTGCTTTTATAAAAACTGGTTTAGCATTATTTCTAAGTTTCAGAGAACACGTGAAGTTAGGAATACACCCCACTTTTTGTTCAAATAGGTCTGCATACTGCTCCATGATAGTTGACGGACTCCACGAAACCAGCTTGATGGCAGAATCGCCTGGGATAGAAGATTTAATTGTATCAATGGATTTTAGATCGATATTGAATCGGCGGATCCAAACACGCCCTAGAATAGCCGTGAGGTCATTTGGAACAATGAACAGAATTTCCTTCGAGGTCACATTATTGTAGGTAACTGGGAGGATAGCGTACCCCCGGGGGCGGAATACCCCGTGGTTATATGATCTGAAACATATATCAGTCGACTTGAGAGGTGAACCCCCACACAATTTTTTAAATTCCCCTTCAGGTAATAACGAAAATGCTGAGCCTGAGTCGACCTCAAATTTTTGTTCATAACCATTGATACGAACAAAAACACAGAATTTTTCCGCATCTCTCGAATATGAATTGACATTAGCCTGAAAAAGATCCACAATTTTGTTGACCCCGAAATATTCATCCAGGAAATCATCGTCTGAATCCTCAAGTTTATCAACGCTTTTAACCTGAGTAGAAGATTGACTTTTAAGTAAATAATTTATGCAAACCTTTTGCACGTGACCTGTCTTATCACAAAACATGCATGTCAATTTAGTTTTATCCGTTTTACAGTCCTTGACTAGGTGATCCGAGCGACCACACCTCAGGCACTTGTTTTCAATCCCCAATGATTTGAAATTCACCTTGGTACGACGGTTTTTTGAAGTCATTGGTCGATTCGGGTTAGAATGTGTTTTACTTTCGCGTGAACGTGTGATTTTATTGATGGAACCTGAGGCTGGTGGTTGAGTTGATATTTCTTGACAGTCAATGCGAGAGGCTTCAAGAGCCAACGCAGATTCGACGATTTTATCAAAAGGTTTATTTCCAGCGAGGAGTAACTTTTCGCGTATTGAATTGTCATGAATGCCTCGAATGAATTGAGCTTTCAAGAAGAGGGAGGCAATTGATTTCTTGCAATCACAACTGAACTCACAAAAAGAAGAAAGATGTCGCAGTTCTGCTATATATTTGGCAATTGACTCATCTGGCTTTTGCATTCTTGACAAAAATCTATGCTGCTGGACCAAAGAATTAGGTGCTGGACAGAGATAATCTTCAAGCAACTTTGCTAATTCTTCATAAGTTTTTGTGGTCGGGTCGTCCGGTGAAGTGAGGGAAGAGACTGTATTGAACAACTGAGGGCCAATGTAGTGCAACAGTTCCCTACTCCACAGCTCCTCGTCATCTATCCCCTTTAGAACGAACCAATTCTCGAGCCGCTTTCTATACTGGCGAAAAGATTCTTTAGAATCATCGAATTTGTCGAAATTTGAAACGATGCTAGCAGAATGTACCGGTTGTGCAGCCGCCAACTGTTGCATAAGATCGGCATCCTGCTCGAGTATCTCCTTGATACCATTCAATAATGCCTCCATCGAATGCAAATATTATTGATAAGTACTCACAGTTTGAAAAAAAGGAAATGACTTGGCTTTATCCTCGTCGACAGCTGTTGTAAAGTCGTTAAATTTGAAGGCTTGAGAGAAGATTCTACAACTTGGTTGATAAAAGAAGTATAATGAATAAACCATGTGAAACACATAAATCCTTATCTTATCTGATAACGCTTATCCCGCCAATCCATATCCTTATTCTTAACACGAGTCTACCAAGGTAGCGGAAGCTTTGTTTTCACTTTTCAAGGACGAAAAAAAAAAGTTCTCCAAAATCAAAATTTTCACTCGCGTTTTGCGTTTTAGACCTTTTTGAACAATTTTGGTTCCGTGTCTGTCTGTCTGTCCGTCTGTCATCAATTCCTTGTAACGCGCATAACTATAAGAAGTTATTGTCCGATTTCGATGAAATTTTCAGGGATTGTGCGGGTTGGTGTGTAGACGGTCCCCTATGAAACTCATCATCCTCGGACTGATACAAGCGACTGCGCATGCGCAAACGTGAATTCCTTGTAACGGCCATAACTTCTACATTTTCGATCCGATTTCAATGAAATTTTCAGGGATGTTACAGACTAGTATTTAAATGACCCCCTATGAAAATCACCACCTTCGGATTGATAGTAGCTACTGCGCATGCGCAAACGTGAATTTCCTTGTAACGGCCATAACTTCCACATTTTCCACTCGATTTCGATGAAATTTTCAGGGATTATGTGGATTAGGTTCTAGATGGTCCCCTATGAAAATCATCATCCCCGGACTGATAGAAGCGACTGCGCATGCGCAAACGTGAATTTCCTTGTAACGGCCATAACTTCCACAATCTCAATCCGATTTCAATGAAATTTTCAGGGATGTTACAGACTAGTATTTAAATGATCCCCTATGAAAATCACCACCTTCGGACTGAAAGTAGCTACTGCGCATGCGCAAACGTGAATTTCCTTGTAACGGCCATAACTTCCACAATCTCAATCCGATTTCAATGAAATTTTCAGGGATGTTACAGACTAGTATTTAAATGACCCCCTATGAAAATCACCACCTTCGGATTGATAGTAGCTACTGCGCATGCGCAAACGTGAATTTCCTTGTAACGGCCATAACTTCCACAATCTCAATCCGATTTCAATGAAATTTTCAGGGATGTTACAGACTAGTATTTAAATGACCCCCTATGAAAATCACCACCTTCGGATTGATAGTAGCTACTGCGCATGCGCAAACGTGAATTTCCTTGTAACGGCCATAACTTCCACATTTTCCACTCGATTTCGATGAAATTTTCAGGGATTATGTGGATTAGGTTCTAGATGGTCCCCTATGAAAATCATCATCCCCGGACTGATAGAAGCGACTGCGCATGCGCAAACGTGAATTTCCTTGTAACGGCCATAACTTCCACAATCTCAATCCGATTTCAATGAAATTTTCAGGGATGTTACAGACTAGTATTTAAATGATCCCCTATGAAAATCACCACCTTCGGACTGAAAGTAGCTACTGCGCATGCGCAAACGTGAATTTCCTTGTAACGGCCATAACTTCCACAATCTCAATCCGATTTCAATGAAATTTTCAGGGATGTTACAGACTAGTATTTAAATGATCCCCTATGAAAATCACCACCTTCGGACTGAAAGTAGCTACTGCGCATGCGCAAACGTGAATTTCCTTGTAACGGCCATAACTTCCACAATCTCAATCCGATTTCAATGAAATTTTCAGGGATGTTACAGATTAGTATTTAGATGATCCCCTATGAAAATCACGATCTTCGGACTGAAAGTAGCCACTGCGCATGCGCAAACGTGAATTTCCTTGTAACGGCCATAACTTCTACATTTTCCATCCGATTTCAATGAAATTTCCAGGGATATTACAGAGTAGTGTTTAGATGGTCCCCTATGAAAATCATAGAGAATTGTTCTTCATAGAGGGATTTATTCATAGAGGGATTCTGTGAGAATCCCAGCCGAGGCTTAGAATTTTTTTGATCCAATACATCTCTCATTTAATTTTTCATCCGAATTTGATGACATTTTCTAGGATTGTCCAGATTAGCGTGTAGATGGTCCCCTATGAGGGTAGTGGAAGGTACTTAGAGATTGGTGTTTTGAGATTAACTACTATGCATCGGATCGTCTATAAAATCGGGTAATGGATACGAGGAAGCTATGTGCCACACCCACTTGGCAGACGTTTTTTTTTTTTTTTTGTATCAGATTATGACGATGTGCACTGTCGAGTTGTTGCATTATATTTTGACGACACACTATACGCAAATCTACCAGAGCGTTCTTATGGGAGACAGCCAATGCGTTTTTCAATTTTTTGGCTAAATGTGAGATCACTTATGCCGTCTTTAACTCGAGCCTCATTTCGGTTGGAGAACAAAGTAGGCGAAATTGTCAGTCACTTCACACCCACAAAGCCAATCTACCTTCTCATAATAGTCGACATTAAAACTTACGGTACGAATCTGCACGGTTTCTGAAATCTGCACGGCAAATTTCAACGTCTGCTGGAGTCCAGATAGAGACAGCAAAGGGCTGCCAGTTTCTCGAATGTCGCACTTTTCCACAATCGACAAACGCAAATAGTTTACTTTACTTTAATGTAAACTACTCATCGTACCTACAACACTCACAATACTTTGAACAAAACGGTGTGTACCTACTGAAACGGTAGTAAACCGAAAACGTAAAACGGAATTCCCTTATCAGGTTTGTTTGTTTATGGATGGACGGATGCTCTATTTAGGTTGCCTCTATTTAGGCAATAACGAGAGGGGGGAGTCCCATTAGTTTGTTTGTTTACTTATTACTCTACAAGGAAATCCGGATTGCAGAGCTCTCTGACGGGGGAGCAACGAACCAATTCTGCTAAAGACGACAAAATGTCCTGCTCTCTGGTTGGTCAATCTCACGTGCCTGCCTCCCTCAAATGACGTCACCCTCCCCAGAAATGGTGCAAAGGAAAGTGATGCTCCAAACGGGTGTGATTGGTCAGAAAAGAGGGAGCTCCCGCCAGTTTTTGCGCGTAGATTCAACTAGCACAGTACTTACGATCGAGTCTTCTGTCACTAGCCAACTTACTCTTGAAACGAAGAGGAACAAACTTTGAATTTTTTTTTCTTTTTTAATTGGCTGGGGGTGCACATGCGCCTATGCTCCTATCAGTAGCCGCCCCTGGTTGAGGATACCCAACTCCCTGTCGGGCCTCGCGTTCATTCTTTTCATCGGTGGACAGCACCTTGCACTACACTCATAGGGGTCCATCTACACCCCAATCCGCAAAATCCCTGGAAATTCCATCGAATTCAGGCGGAAAGTGTAGACGTTATGGCTATCAGTCCGGAGGCTATGATTTTCATAGGGGACCATCTACTCGCCAACCCGCATAATCCCTGAATAATGAGGAATTTCACCATGTCGGAATTTCCTATTTTTGACCCCAAAATCGGATTCAGCACCTCGAAAAACCACCTAAGGCAAACTTTCAGCCCGAACTTCCTAATTTACGAATAAACAAAACAGTGTAGAAAATACGAATGTTTAAAAAAAACGGGAAAATGACGTCATCCCGGAATAGTTCATTTATGGCCGCTTGAAGCGCTGAGATCGAGAAATCTATAGCCCCCAGATGCAAAATTTCACGAAAAAGTAAAGTTCGAAATCGAAAAACTGAAGAAAAAAATAGAAAAAGCAAGATGGGGAAAATTAGGTTTCCTCTGTTTTTGTTTGATAACTTTTCTCTTAGAATACACGATTTTGTCGTCCCAATGGGCAACACTGGGAGGAGACGGCGATCCGAACAGCCCAATCAGCGAGCGTTCCTGCTTCACGTCCGTTTTCCCGGTTAGTTTTGAAATCAAAAATTTTGATTGTCTCCCAAAAATAACAGGAGACTTATTTTCCGAAATCAGCCCGATTTTCATCTATCCCACACCATTAACTATTCAGGAAAAATGCAAACAGAATTCGGTGAAATTCCTCATTCATCAAATTCGGACAATAACTTCTTATACCGTAAAACGGGGTGACTATGGTACACTTTTTGAGGTTTTTCTGTATTTTCGACGTGGCGGTTAACTATTATTGATCTGATCGTATTTTATCTTGATAGCTACATGTCTCACGAGTATTTCTAACTTTAGACGAATTTTTAATGTTGAAAATTGAAGGAGTTATCCTTCTTTTTTTTGTATCAAAGTCACCCCGTAAAGTGGGGTGACTATGGTACACCCAATTTTCTCCCTTGTAACGCATCTAGAAACGATCTTGTGCTATTGTAACCCCGTTCACTCGATTCTACGACTAATTTTGAGTAGGATCCCGCCTAAAAAAATGCATAAAATCGATTTTTTCATGGTTTTATCGGAGACTTATGGTCGCAGAGGAATCTAAATCTGTCCTCGTATAATTCGTGAGCTGATTAGGGGTATAATCAAGTAAAAACGAGTGGAAACATGTGCACAAATGTTTATTAGTAAGAAGTAACAAATTTCTTTTTAATCAAGTGGGTTACTGCCCCAGGATCTGACTGCCACAAAATCTCCCACCTCGCAGCGTATTTCTTCGTTTGTTAGGTTTTCAATTTCAATGGCTTCTGCTGCTGCTGGCTTCGGATGTGGATGCTGTTTGCTAGAGCAGGGCATCGGCTCAAGTGTGGTGTTAACGTGAGGCGTTGAGGTGTGAGGTTGAGCATTGGCGAACGAGTCAGTAACCTCATCTTCGGAGGAACTGAAATCAAGTCCTACACTCTCATCGGTATCTTGCAGGGAGAAAGATGGTTCGTCGACGTCAGATTCACTTTCTGATTCAAGCCGTTTCCTCAAAGTTGCTTTTCCTTCTTTTTTATTTGCTGCTTTCACGTTCTTTTGATTTGCTGCTCTCTGTTTCTTTTGAATCGTCGTTTGTGCTCTTGGAGATTCTGTACCTTGAAGGAAGAGAATGTGAAATTAGCTTTCCTCAAATTGGAGGTTTTACTATAACAACAAACAAATCGTCTAAGAGACTTTGGGGTTCAATACAGATGATGAAAACTCACTCTTCAGCAGCTTTTCTAAAGGTCATCTTGCCTTCAATAACTTTTCTCACTGCTTCGGCCAGCTTTTCTGGAGGGTAATTCTTGTAGGGCCTCGCTCCAAGTTCTTTTGTGTAATTACGAGGCATGACTCCGAGCTGTAGCCCTAAAATGAGACGAGAAGTAGAAAAAAATTGAGTACTATAGTCACCCCAAGAAAAAAATGTGGGGTGGAAATGTTACACTCAGTTGGAACAAAGTCACCCCTCCAAACGCAGTTGTTTTGGTTTTTTTATAATTAAAAATCACCTAAAAACATTTTCTTAAGTTTCTCAACGGATCTTGGCTGGGAAATAGATTGATAATCGGTAAAAAATACTTACTGGCTTGGCGAAAATCCACGGCAAAGACTGCATCAACAGTTTGGCAGGTTATGAAAAAAGTGGAGGTTTCAGCTGTTATCAGTCCAGCCCGCCCAACACAGATAAGAGACTGAAGAAGGGAAATGGTGGTCATAACTTCTTGTTGCACATTCGCCCTTGGGGGGAAAAAATTGCAGGGGCCCGTTCCCGCCGATTTTCAAGTCGCTACACGTGTTTGAATTTGAGTAACGTTGTTGGTCATAGTCGGGGTGCAAGTCCATAGTTTTACGGTATTTTTGTCCATTACAAGGATTTCATGACAAACGGACCCAAAATTGTTCAGGAAGGCCTAAAACGTGAAATGCGAGTGGAAATTATGATTTTGGAGAATTTTTTTCAACCTTCAAAAGTGAAAACAATCTTTCCGCTACTATGAAGCAAAATTAGAAATCGCACTGACCATGAATACCGTCGAGTGCTCACCTACCCTTATCAACGCATTTGAGGGCGCGATCGGACTCAAGTTATGTCTGAAATCCGCCTTTAGAATAATGATGAGAAATAATCGGGATATCATCAGAATTGGAATGTTCAGAAGAGGAATTTGTGTAACATCCAGTATTGTAAATAAGGCAGCATTATTGGATCTACCAATAACTTTATTGTTTAGGAGTCAAACAAATACAAAGCATAGGTAGGTGCCAGAATAGCTTCATTTTCCTTGAAAATTCGCTAATAAACAACGTCCGAGTGAAACGCGAATGACCAAGTTACAATACTCAGAAGTAATGCGTCACTATGGGAAACCTGGGTAGATTTGATGAGAATTCCATCAGAATAATAGCGACCTGCTGAACTGAACGACACCTTTCCTGGATTTGGAGGAAGCCTGGAGCGTGCTGTACCAGCGGGAGAGGTGAATGAAGGATTCCTTCTCGCTGTAGCTCAGGGGCGAGATCTGATCGTAGAGCAGGTCGAAGATCTGTCGGTCCACCGTCGAAGGGGAGGTTCCAGCGAGGAAGGCGTTGTCTGCCAACCAGCCGTTGAGTTCTTGAAGAACGGCAGACGACTCCGAGATGTTGTTGATGTTTTTGACGTAGATGTCGGCGTATTCTTTCCACTGAAGTTCCACCGCTTTCCGCTCAGCTTCTTGGGCAGTCCGCATTGAGTCGCCTACAGGCACTCCCATGTTGACTGGGTTTCTGCCAAGAATTCAATAAAGTGAAATTGTCAGCGGTGGTTTTGTTTCATCCTTAGTTGGTATTGATTGTACTTCAGATGTAAGATCATTAATTCGGTAAAAATTATTAAATTTAGGCGATAAAGAGTTCAAAATCTATTATACTTTTATTTACGTTTTGAAAAGAATTAACGTAAAAAAATAACAAATGTAATAGCTTTCAAGTTTTTAGTATGGAAAAAATAAAGTTTGAGCCAACGTTGAAAAAGTCCACTCATGCAGCATGAGTTAATACGCAAATGTTCAAAGAAATCATAAAAACCTTGACACAAAAAGGAGGTACTTAAGCAAGTTTATAATGCAATTTTACAATCGGTTCTTTCGATGTTCAGTATACCATACCAACATACTGTATGCACTGGGTATGCTATGAAGATCTTAGGAGTCCATATTCATGTTCTACTCGTCTCTACGAACTCATAGAGTACCCACACGGCTACTACATTTCTGGGTACAACAAATATCAAAAAAGCTGCGTTTCACACAAGCTCAAAAAACGTGCGTTTTCGGGCATTATCTTGTGTATTCTATTCTGCCCAGCCCTTAGTTCTCAACCGATTTTCGTGGTTCTTTTGGTTTATTATTTTCAATAATGAACCTTTGGAATCGACCAAGAAAAAAAAATTTTTAACACCCCCTCAAAATTTGATGGTTTACGTTTCAAGGTACGTAGAATCCAAAAATCGAATAAAAATTTGGCCGTCCGTCCGCCGTACGCGGCACTTTTGCCACTTAGCATTGACCGATTTTGATGAAATTTGGTATGTAGGCTCCATTTGGGGTCTAGTTGTGCCCCGAAGCTTTTGGTTGATGTAGGTCACTTCTAAGGGTTCCAAAATCAATTTTGAAATTTTGAAAACGCCCTAACTCAAAAAATTTCGATATAAAGGTATTGTTTTTCCTTCAATTTAAGATTCTATAGAATTTTTAAAATTTTTTGAGACCACGCGGAGCTCTGTAGGACAAACCGTTCGCTCCCTACGAAAATTTAAGGGTTTATATTGAAATATATATATAAATCAAATCACGAGTGTGAATCGCAAAAGAGGCCTAATTTCCTTTCAAATTAGAGCTGACCAAAATGCGATCGATGGTTGGTGATTTTTATTTATTTTTTTTTGAATTTTTTTAAATTTTATTTTATTTATTTATTAATTTTTTATTTTATTTTTTTTTTAATTTTTTTCCTTCATATTGGATGGTTGGTGATTTTGTAGACGAGTGATCTATATAGAAAAATAATAAACCATTGTGTAATAATTTGCAGCGTTTTTTTGTTCGACGCGGAAAACTATCTAGTTGTGCACTACGTCGCCAGAATTTCGAGTTTGCTTTTTAAGTTTTTTGTTAATGCTAAAAAAACGTGCGTATGCGGGCATAATCCCGTAAAATCTGCCCAGGCCTCAATTTCCAACCCTTTTTGAGTGTTTCTTTTTCTTTGTTCGACTCATAAATCTTCCAAATTGCACATTATTTCACCGGAGTATCAAAATTCGCAAGAGGAGGGGGTGAGTGGGGGGATAATAATCACAAAATATCTGAGTTTTCTATATTTCCTTTATAGCTTACTAATTGTATCCAAGTTCTGAAATTGAGGAAAAATCTTCATTATACCTCCGGATTTTCATGAATTATTCTCTGTCTCACCATGGAACTAACAGTGGTGCCACCATGGTGCCAGAACACCATAACTCGCATATTTCATGGGCTTTTGATATTTTTGTGTGTTCTACCTTGAATACGGAAATCAACTTCGACGGACTGCCTACCAAAACAAATAGATGGAAGTTCAAGTATTACCGCTTTGGTGCCAGACTGGCACCGTTGGCGGGGGTGATCTCGAAATCGCTTGTTGGGTGTCGTAGATCATGGCTTTTAAAATGCTCTTCAAATTCGAGGCTCCCGCGCCGCTATAAAAGTTATGGTGGATAATGGCGAAGAGGGGGGAGGGGATCACTATTTCTTGCCTAAAATGCATAATAAATTACATCGAGTGAACAGTTTTTTCGCTTACCAACTGGTATTAATTTACCTAATGCTTATCTAATGGGACGTCCCCTGGAATGCATGCATTACTAAACAATAGGTTTTTTTATTTTTTTTTTTTCACTTTTTTTGATATTTGGACCACTTTGGATTGTCCAAAATTTTTGGCTAACGAACTTGACCTTTTGTTTGTTGTTACGAACATTTTGGCGAAAACTAAAAAAAAAATTCTAAATAACTACTCAAGTTATTGTGCGGAATGACACGCACACACACACACATATACAGGGTGTCACCCTAACTCGAGGACCAAACTTCAAGGATCGATTCTACAACTAATTTGCAAACTTTTTTGTCTCTTGACAGTTTTTTTTAAACGCTTTAAAATTATACTTTTTTCACTTTTAAGATTTTGTTCGTGTTTTCGACCTTGAGCCATTAAAACGGCCATAACTCCCTCAATTTACTGGATAAACTCAAATATGAGTATACCGTTGGAAAGAACGTTAAATTTCCTATCAGTTCATCAGGACACAAAAGCTTTTTAAGCCTTTCGTATAAGTGAATAAATTAGTCAAAGTCAGAAATTTAAAACTTTCTCGAAAATCACCATTTTTCAGGCTGACTCATCTTATGTAATAAACAGCCGTATCGGCGGGCACTCAACGGAAAAAACTTGCCCAGAATCTCAGCTTTCCAACGGTCTATCAATTTTTCTTTTTAACATTCAAATTAGAAGAGTATAAATGAAGTTTGAATGCCCGAAAAAGTAACCAGGAACCGATTTACGAATGTATTTCAACGTTCATTTGCTTTAGCAGGTACTTACCTGGATTTCCATAACTTGTCGCAGATATTATAGGAAGATGGATTTTCACCTCTAAACTTTACTCATATTGGTTTTTCAAGTTCGTTTTTTGACAATCAATTGAACGCTCGTTGGAAACATGAATGCATATCTAACCAAATCATTATAATATAATGATTTGGTTTGATGTGTTGGGGTTTAGTAAGAAAGGGAATATTATTAACATTGTATTTATAGATAATTACCTATTATGAGTACAACTCACTATTATAATACAGGGTGTCTACACTTTCGATGGGCATAACCTCAGGGTTCGATTCTACAAGGTATTTCCAACAAAAAATGTCTCATAGCAATTTTCTTTTAACCCACTCAAAATTCCTTTTTTTCACTTTGAAGTTTTTCTTCGCTTTTTCGACCTCACGGCACTGATGTGGTCATAACTCCCTTATTTGTCCTGAAAATTCAGATCTGACTACACCGTTAGAAAGAGCGATAAATTTCTAAGCTACCTAGTGCAAAATCAAAATATTTCAGCAATAAAATAGTTTCAAAAAATCAAGTCAAAAAGCCAACTTTAAAACATTTTCGAAACTTGATTTTCTTCGACCAAAGTTTTCACTCTAAATCCCTGCCCATTTCGATGGGCGCTCTTCGGAGAAAACATGATCGTCAGCTTTTCAACGGTCTATCAATTTTTCTTTTTAACATTCAAATTGGAAGAGTAAATCAAGTTTGAATGCCAGAAAACGTGTGTTTTACAAGCAAATCCAGTGTTTCAAGCCGGTTTATGGTCCCCCTCGACCTCAAGATGGCTTGACGATTTTGGTATCATTTCCTATGTAATTTTCTACGCTGAATCAAATAGTGACACTTCCGAATGGTTCCGACTGCTAGAAAGTGGATTTTTTGAAGAAAACCTTCGTTTTTCGTACTTAAATACGCATTATTCTTAAATGTGGTAGTGAGCATGAAGTAACACCTTTGAACTCAACAAAAACTTCAATCAACTGGAAATTCGGTGTTTTTATTGAGTTAAAAGGTGTTACTTCATGCTCACTACCACATTTAAGAATAATGCGTATTTTATTTACGAAAAACGAAGGTTTTCTTCAAAAAATCCACTTTCTAGCAGTCGGAACCATTCGGAAGTATCACTATTTGATTCAGCGTAGAAAATTACATAGGAAATGATACCAAAATCGTCAAGCCATCTTGAGGTCGAGGGGGACCATAAACCGGTTAAAACACTGGATTTGCTTGTAAAACACACGTTTTCGGGCATTCAAACTTCATTTACTCTTCTAATTTGAATGTTAAAAAGAAAAATTGATAGACCGTTGGAAAGCTGAGATTCTGGGCAAGTTTTTTCCGTTGAGTTCCCGCCGATACGGCTGTTTATTACATAAGATGAGTCAGCCTGAAAAATGGTGATTTTCGAGAAAGTTTTAAATTTCTGACTTTGACCGATTTATTTACTTATACGAAAGGCTTAAAAAGCTTTTGTGTCCTGATGAACTGATAGGAAATTTAACGTTCTTTCCAACGGTATACTCATATTTGAGTTTATCCAGTAAATTGAGGGAGTTATGGCCGTTTTAATGGCTCAAGGTCGAAAACACGAACAAAATCTTAAAAGTGAAAAAAGTATAATTTTAAAGCGTTTAAAAAAAAAATATCAGGAGACAAAAAAGTTTGCAAATTAGTTGTAGAATCGATCCTTGAAGTTTGGTCCTCGAGTTAGGGTGACACCCTGTATATGTCGGCGGCATCGCCAGTAGTCAAATTAGGCGCTACCGGAATATAATAAGATATCTGAATCACCTTCTCAATGGATCGAATGAACGAGAAGCCTATTTACTCAGCTATCGATACTGGACGAGTGTATCGATGTATCGAGAGGGGGAAAGGCAGTTCGGGAGAACCCCGAGAAGGGATGTCGGTCTAGTAATGTTTGATGAGTTAAATTCAATCGTAATGCTATTGTAGAGCAATGCAAGTGGTGTGATAATGTCGAGTTATGATTAGTGAATACGCCCTTTCCGTCATATACATATATTTCGGTGTGGAGATGACAAGTAGTGGAATACATTCAGGAGGCAAAATGACTAGTCTTGTCTTGTTTTTACGATTTTTTTAAAATTTCCGCACGACGTTTCTTCCCAGTAGGTCGATTCTCTAACTCGTTATGGGATAATAGCGACAACGAAGTGTCGTTATGATAACAATAACGATCAATAGCGACGATCGCGATTCTGCAGACGCGAAATAGCGACAACTGTCGCTCAGTCGTCGCTATTTCGGCCGAAAAGTGTCGTTACCTTCTCGACGGCTCGAAACCCCCCGGTATGGATTACGACAACCGTCTTTATGAAAAAGTAGCTTAAAACGCTCTTTAATTCCTAACCTATTCGAAGTCATATTTAAGTTTCCGAGTTGCTCTGTTCATTTCCGTATTGTGGGTTATTAGTTTTGTTAATCAAATCATTTTGAGAATAAAATTTATACATTCGTACATAATTTCTGGTGAATATTTAAAAAATAATATCTGACCCTCATAATGAGCAGTTTATTCGCCGTTTTAATTTGTGTCTTACTTGATTTTTTTCTACAATTGTATTAAACAAAAATCGTAGTATTTATATTATTTCAAGCTGTTAATTCGTATAGAAATTCATGCACTCTGTTGATCATAGTAAAGGGAGTATTTTCAATGGAATTGAGTTTTTGAAGTTTTTGACAAACTTTCAACAGCATTTTTTATAATATAAATGTTGATATTATCAACATTGAATGATGATAAAAATAATTATACTGTCATTTTCGGAAATGGGTAGGTAAGTACATAAAATTAAAATAGTTAGCTTATAAAATAGGTAGATTCTATTTGAATTTTTAACTATTTTATTAAATGTGTGCCTGCATAAAAACTTCCTAAAATGAAGAAAACCCCTAAAATTGATAATTTTTTGCTAAAATAATTGTGATGATAATGCTCTTTTTTATACCAACTTACCTGCTATTACCTGAGAAAATATTTACCACGAATTTACGATTGTTTATATCCGTAATCGACGTCGACGGTAGGAGAGAATATGACGTGGTAGATGAAAATTGTAACATAAAATTGAATCAAAGAAATATGAATGTGAAGGTAGATAAATAAATTACGTCATGAATCTTACGATTTATTGAATACAATAATAATATTATGTTCATTCAGTCTTATAACATACATGAAACTTTACATGAGTAAAACAGCGATTCATAAATTTTGAAGTGATATTAGGTTTTTTTTGCCCTTGAGAGTGAAATACATCTATTTTGTTCTGAAAAGACATCGAGAACTCCGAAATTTTCGTGAGTAGGGGTTAGGTACTTGTTTCCCGGAATCTGTAACAATAATGTATACCGCACAAAATTAGGCAGTTAGCTATGGACTTCTCACTCAAAGTAGTTGATGGTACCAATAAGTATGAATGTGTGAGTATGAATAAACGATAAATAACAAGACGATTCTTACCTTGTAGTAAGATGGACAGGCAGTTGATTATTCGAAGCATCGTGGACGGACGAAATTCATACCAATTAAACTGATGAATCCGATTTATGAAAAGTAATTCTTTCCATTTATCATTATTCCATGATACAAAAGCACGAATCACGAGAAAAACTCCGTTTTTACGCGTCATTCCTTTGTTTATTCATCACGGCAAAAAATATGAATCCGACATTTTTGCAAACTGCAGTGATCTTCTACCCGTGATAACAATTGCAAACTATTATCAATACGTCTTCCCATTGGCTAAAAATCACGCGTTGCTACCTTTCGCTCGCTCTAGACCGGAATATTGTCGGATCACATAGCGACGTCGTTATTTTGAAATGAAACGACCAAACTTCGCTATGCCCGATTAGAGAATTCCAATGTCGGTATCGACCTGTCGTTGCACGGGAGGGATACCGAATCTGACGCGATAACGTCAACCAAATAGCGAGTTACAGAATCGACCTGCAGGGTCCTAATCATGTGCATCTAGGTATTGTTGAAAACGGTACTTCTTGGTTGTATTATGGTTATGGAGAAATTATTCGTCTCCGAATATCACAGGAAATGTTGTCACAAGAAATTTTCCTGTGATATTCGGAGACGAATAATTTCTCCATAACCATAATACAACCAAGAAGTACCGTTTTCAACAATACCTAGATGCACATGATTAGGACCCTGGGAAGAAACGTCGTGCGGAAATTAAAAAAAACTATTAACAAGACAAGACTGGTCATTTCGCCTCCTGAATGATTTATGTGCATATATATACACACACATAATATGTGTAATAATCATATCATGATTTTTGGAAAAACTTGAGGGATCGTTTCAGAATGTTCCAAAACGGATTTCAGTGAACAAATTTTTCGAAAAAGTATTCTAAAAATTTTGAAGCCATTACAATAGCTTCATTTTCCTTGAAAATTCGCTAAAAAATCTTGATTTACGAGTAAAAGAAGAATACTCGGTAAGGGAGCTGGAGGCACATTTGACATAGGAGCACATTTGACAATGGCTGTTTGTCACACAAGATTTGAATTTTACCGCGATTTCGTGTTTTTGTATTGTGAAGAAGAAGAAGAACCATTCCAGGTGAAAACCGTGCAGGTTACAAATCATCTAGTCGGCTCATGGCGGTTTGAGTGTTTGGACCCCTCAAAAGTAAGTTTTTTTCATTTTGTTTTTCGTTGATTACCGAGTGGATTCAGTTTTTTTTTTTTTCAAATGTAGCTCATCCAGTTTGTTAGTCGTATATGTCTCCATGCAAGTGTTTTCCTTGGATTCTTCAAAACAATTCATCGTTCGAGGTTGGCTTGGGTTTTACTGTAATGGCTACCCTCGGGGTAGTTTTGACAGTTTTGCTAGGGGAACATTTGACATATATTTTTATATACCTATGAAGTTTGTCAATGCTATGTTGATGTAGGATTTTGAATACCTACTCGACCTGACGCTTTTCAATAAACATCTTTGTTTTGATCATTATTTTTTGTTACTTCAATTCCTACATCCATAAAACTTGGTGTTCCTTTGAGAAAGAAGAGTGGGTACTCATCTAATTGAAATTGTGTTGGTAGTGTTGATTGTTACAGGCTGCAGGGTCTATAGTTGTTCTGTCTAACTAATTGGCACTACAGCCCAGGGTGAGCCTTGGCCTCCACTAAGACACCTCTCCAGCTTGTCCGATCCTGCGCCGTTGTCATCCATTCATAGCACCCAAGCCGTGCCGTGTCCTCCTCCAAGTTGTCACTCCATCTCTGCCTCGGTCTTCCTCTCCTTCTTGTACCATTTGGTCTGGAGAGCAGCAGCTGTTTGCGTGGGTCGACGTCATCCATTCGGAGAACATGTCCAGCCCATCTCAACCGTCCCAGCTTCACGAACTTTACTACATCGTAATCTTCGTACAGCTGGTACAGTTCTTCATTTTTTCTGCGTCTCCATTGTCCATGGTCAAACAGTGGGCCCAGGATTCTCCGAAGGATCTTCCTCTCAAAAACCCTGAGCACACTCTCAGACTGCTTTGTCATCACCCACGTTTCTGACCCATAGGTCAGTACAGGGCGAAGCAGGACTTTGTACAGCGTTATTTTAGTTTTTCTGGAGAGGGCTCGAGACTTGAGGAGTGGCAACAGTCCAAAGTAGCACCGGTTGGCAGAAAGAATTCTAGCATTGATTTCGGTTGGGCAATTATTGCATTCATGTACAGTGGAGCCAAGGTAAGTGAAAGTTTCCACCCTTTCAAATTGGTACGGTCCAATGAGAATGTTTGGTGTCCGAATTTCATTCAAGTTTCCATTGGAAACCATATACTTTGTCTTTCCTTGGTTTACGGTGAGCCCCATATTTGCTGCTGCCAACATAAGTGAGCTGAAAGCACTTTCCAAATCCCTAACAGTTCTGGTCATTAAATTTATATCATCTGCATATGCCAAAAGCTGTACGGGTCACTACCTTTTCCAGGGCTATGTTAAACAGCAAGCAAGCTAGAGCATCACCTTGCCTTAATCCAACTTTAGTTTCAAACTTTTCAGACAAACTCCCTTGGACCCGTACCTGACAGACTGTGTGACTCATTGTCAGCTTTACCATCTTGCATAGTTGTTCAGGTATCCCGAACTCTCTCATGGCAGTATACAGTCGTTCTCTGATGATGGTATCATATGCTGACTTAAAGTCAATGAATAGGTGGTGGATAGTAATTTGAAATTCGATACTCTTTTCAAGCACCTGTCTTAAGGAGAAAATCTGATCTACAGTGGATTTTCCCTGCATAAAACCTCTCTGGTAACTCCCAACTATACGCTGGGCGTGGGGTAGGAGTCGTTCAAACAGGACATTAGACAAAACTTTATATGCGATGTTGAGCAGGGTAGTTCCTCTGTGATTTCTACACTCAAGAGGGTCTCCTTTTTTGTGAATAACACAAATTACACCTTCATTCCATTCTTGGGGAAGTTCCTTTCTACTCCAAATCTCAACGATCAACATATGCATTCGAACTACAAGTTCCTCGCCACCTAACTTGACCATTTCAGCAGAAATTCTATCACTTCCTGATGCTTTATTATTTTTGAGTCGTGATATACTTCTACACACTTCTGCTATGGTGGGTGGGTCCAACAAATCGTCTGGGATCATTGCAACTGTCAGCATTCCAGAGTCCGTGGGGTTTCTAACAGCAGATCTACCACCTAATAACTCTATAAAATGTTCATTCCACCTTTCCAGTATTTGTTGCTAGTTGTTCTGTCTGACTCAACATTATTGCCAGATAATGATTTGCCGGACGTTCCTTGGGTTTTTGGTAAGATTAGTTTAGAATCATGGTACTTTCTGTGAACTGTCAAAAGTGCCCCTTTCTCATGCCAATTGTGCCCCACCGGTGGGGCACAATTGTCACTTCCTAAGCATTTTGAAAATTTACAAAACAAAAAATACTTGGCAAGCAGATTGAAAAAGGACCGAGATGTATGTGGGTAGCAAACATACCGTAGTTAACGATAGAAGAAAGAAATTCAAGACCTCTTTCAACCTTGTAGGATGGAAAATGCGAAAAAGTGTCAAATGTGCCCCCCCACTCCCCTACTAGAAGGAATCAATTCAAAATATCTCATCAGAAATGTAAAAAAAACACCATAGGTAACTATTTTAATCGGCCAAAAGGAATAGTTGAGCGTGTTTTGCTTGTTGTTGGTTCGCTTGTTGTGAAATGTCAGGTACAAAACCAGAACTGCAATAGGTAGAATGGTATTGTAAAAAGATTGAGTAAAACTCCTTCTTCTGGTCACTTTCGCATCTGCGTTCTACCCTCCCCCTATGGACTCTCCCTAGTATATAACTTGTATATAACATAGTATATAACTTGTTCCTAGCATCGCTATTCCATCAGATGAGTTCGAGGTACATTCCTTAATTAGTATAGATGGGTAGGTACCTATTTATGTCTGTCCTAAAACATACTAGGCTATAAGTAGGGGCTACTTATAATGTAAGTCTTAAGTCTTTATCTTAACGTTTTCTGGTGTATTATGTATTTACCTTTAACAATCGATCTGGAGCCAGGAGAGTCGTAATGTGGAGATGTAGACAGTCGTCGAATTTTGATACTACTACGTACTGATGAACCCAATTCACTACCTACCTAATATTGTAGCGAATAAACAATGAAAATTAATATATTTGTAGATTTGCAGAAAACATATTATATTTGAAAGCAATTGAATGTATACGTTCTACACCAATTTAACCGCACGACAGCTTATTCTTCTACATCATCTGAATTGTATGCCTAGCAATAGTTTCATGTCGGACATACAAAAGGTTTGTTTGAAGATTGACGATTGATTCATTCGATTTTCATCATTTGGTTATCATTTAGAGAAGGTTAGGTACGATACTGAGAATAATCGGTTATTGAGTCTCGCGGATAACTGGAACCTGGGCTGTCACTGTCACCTATTACCAAAAAAGTTACCGTTTCGCACATCACTACCTTTCAGGCGCCAGTGTGGCTCTGATTTGACATCGCTCTTCCGATTCGTTGATCTCTTCTTTCAGAAAATCTTCTGGATGACAACCACTGGTGCCGGACGTCAGTTTGGAGGGGAGTGACGGGACATCAAACTTCTGTCGTCTACCTACCAACATGGAAGAGAGGACTTCTGTTCTCTACCTACCAACATGGAAGAGAGGACTTCTGTTCTCTACCTACCAACATGGAAGAGAGGACTTCTGTCCTCTATCTACCAACATGGAAGAGAAGACTTCTGTCCTCTACCTACCAACATGGAAGAGAGGACTTCTGTCCTCTATCTACCAACATGGAAGAGAAGACTTCTGTCCTCTACCTACCAACATGGAAGAGAGGACTTCTGTCATCTGCCTACCAACATGGAAGAGAGGACTTCTGTTCTCTACCTACCAACATGGAAGAGAGGACTTCTGTCCTCTATCTACCAACATGGAAGAGAAGACTTCTGTCCTCTACCTACCAACATGGAAGAGAGGACTTCTGTCCTCTATCTACCAACATGGAAGAGAAGACTTCTGTCCTCTACCTACCAACATGGAAGAGAGGACCTGTCCTCTACCTACCAACATGGAAGAGAGGACTTCTGTTCTCTATCTACCAACATGGAAGAGAAGACTTCTGTCCTCTATCTACCAACATGGAAGAGAAGACTTCTGTCCTCTACCTACCAACATGGAAGAGAAGACTTCTGTCCTCTACCTACCAACATGGAAGAGAGGACTTCTGTTCTCTATCTACCAACATGGAAGAGAAGACTTCTGTCCTCTATCTACCAACATGGAAGAGAGGACTTCTGTCCTCTACCTACCAACATGGAAGAGAGGACTTCTGTCCTCTATGTACCAACATGGAAGAGAGGACTTCTGTCATCTGCTTTACCAACATGGAAGAGGACCCTCAAAAATGGAACATCATGGAAGCCGGAATCACTACTTCTTGTCTCCGGTACTCTGTGCTACTTCTCCACCAAGAGGGGTCCACAGACGTCGGCCATCGAGCTAGGCTAGCTCAGCTAGCCACTTTTTCCAGGACGCTCAACGGCGAATGCGTTTTCCTTCTCGATTATCATCGCTTAGAAGAGAAGATTGCTGCTTTGGATCAATCTAATAACGGCTATACCAGTATCAAAACAGAGGTACGTGAAGTACGAATCTAATTACGATATTCTCTGTTTACCTAAATAACTCGATATTATCTATTGATTTTTCCTAATTCACTTTGTATCTATTCACCATCCCTAGTCCTAGGTTGATCTCCACCAAGGAATAAGTACTCAAACGAAACGTATAGTTTACTTGGGGTAGAATATATGGCCAATTTAGCTATTCTGAATGATTATTCCGATTGTCCAGATCCCCTAGAACAATACTGTATCACAGTGATAAACGTTGAAATTACAACATTGAAGATTTCAATGTTGAAAAACTACGGCTCCATGAGTTCAGACAACATTAAATTAATCAAACGGAAAAATACTGAAAATTATTACACAAAGGTTAATTATTTTCTATGTAGATCACTCGCCTGCAAAGAACACAGCTTTGTGTAAGTCGGGGGCGGAGACAGTGGGGCAGACGACAAAGAGGCGGGAAAGCCGAAGCAGTTGGGCCAGCCAAACCTCCAGCGCGGGAAACCCCTGCGAAGAGCCGTAGGACACTCGGAGGTGCTCGGTCGTCGTCGGTCTTCGTCGGATTCTCCCACCCACTGCTCTCCACCTGCCCCTTCGACGAGCCCTCTCCCTTCAGTCATCTGTCTGCGCTTGACTCGAGTGGATGCAAGTACACTGGGCCGTCGTATTTTTGCCATTCAACAGTGTAGCTGAAGTAGCTTTTCTGAGTCTTCTCCCGTACCTGAAGTCACGATAGGTACGAACTTTCATTTCAACCAATCTTCGCCAGTGATTACCTACGGGCTCACTGAACTCCCCTGGACTACCGACTACTGGACCAAGGCGCCTTCGCAGTGGTACACCCGTGCCAACCCATCGAGACGACTCCTAGATCCCTCTGTAGTACGGTAATCACCATTTCCATTGTTTCCTTTTGTTTCGCTTCGTGCCAGTAACTCACTATATTCCAGACTTCATTCGTCATTTAAAACAAATGTTGTTCTTAGCACTCGAATAGGTTACATGAGCCATAAGCAGTAAATTCATTGTTAGATACGCATAACCTTCAGTTAGGTACGTTTGGTACGCTGGTTTGATTGCCATAAATAACTAGATACACATTCAGTACAGTAATATTCTAAGTAACTTACTTGTCATTCAGACGATACACGTTCAGTACGCTGGTTTGATTGCCATAAATAACTAGATACACGATTCGGTACGTAATTGTTTACCAGTAACTTACTTATTATTCCGGAGGTACGCCTTCAGCGAGCATAATCATTTTCTATAATATTGTGGTACGAGCAGTGGTACACTTATATCTTTTGTTTGAATTCTTATTTCTTTGCACCGTAATTCAGTACTATCTTGCATATTGCATATATTTGACAGCCCATACCTTATTTTCAATTGTATAATACTATTCTGATCGGTACACGTTGCGTACCATTTTCCTAGTCACAACGTGGGATGTTTTGTCTTCATTGAAGTATACTCATATATTTTCCTATAGTACGAGATAAGGTACAATCGATACGCATACCTATTTTTTTGATACATTCGTTTATTTTCATTTAAATACAATTTATGAACAGTAATTTGTCAACTTGTGTCGTCTACCGTTCTTGTTCCCATATCCCATGGTGTCTCTGGTACTAGGTTGATCAAGGATTAGCTTAGTATCATTTTGTAGGCTACTTGAGGTTTTGAAATACGCTACCATTGACTCCTTCTGAGCAATTTATATTTGAACGCATCAAGCAATCTAAAACCCCAAGTCGATACTCGACAATAGTAACTTACAAAATTGGTGGCAGCGGTTAGGATCTTGTGTAGGTACGCCACACAGAACCCAGAAAAGAGACCCTTGGTGATTGGTAACAGGAAAGGTACACGCATCACAAAGATTTTGAGAGGGTGTGTACAAACGGTACGCATTCCACAAAGATTTTCACGCGGATTGTACAAGCGGGGTCGTTAGGTTCGTCAACCTATCGACGCAGGTACGAAACGAGGGGATTAGGCCGGTACGGATTTTTCTCATCCAACACAATGGCGACTGCGGGATCGGCAAGGGACCCGACCACCGAAATGTTTTCACAATTGGGGACCCTTCTTAAGAACTTCAATGACCTGCACGTGGAAAAGGACCAGCGGGGGGGAAACAATCTCGACATTCCGAGGTCAATGTTCTTGGAGTTGGACCCCTGGGACCCCGATGAAGTTGGCGCGATATCGGTATCATCATACTTCCGATTGTTTGAGGATGTCGCAGGTACCCTTGACCAACCCAAACAGGTACGACTGCTACGCGCAAAGATGAGAGGTACAGCCAAACAATTTATGATTGACAACATGGGTTCATACGTAGGAGAGAACCCATACCTCCATATGAAGCAAGCCATGACGCAATGGTACGAACGGGACAACCCCGGAAAAGCAGCAGCTTCATTAGGCACACTAAAGAGACAGCCAAATGAGACGTTACGGCAGTTTGCCGACAAGGTACGACAACTAGCTCAAGTAGCGGTACAGGAAGAGGGCGCTGAACTGAACGCGGCTCAAAAGGTACAGTGGGTACGGAGAAAAGTACTCAAGGCCTTTGTACGAGGAGTAGACAAGGAAGTAGGTTCGCATCTACTGAATGCCGAACTAGCAACCATCGAAGCGGCCCTGAAACGTGCGGAAGAGCTAGAAGAGACACTAGGAGAGCGGGATGAAGTGGAAGTACGTTGGGATTTATCTGCGGTACAGCAGGGAGATAGAAAGTGCTACGCTTGCGGCGCCTTTGGACACTTCGCGGCTCGATGTACATCACGCGGTACAAATGGTACGAATGTCGCAGCACCAGCACCAAAAATCAACAATCGTCCGGTACCCAGATACCCGTGCATGTTCTGCGGAGATATACAACACTTCCCAGTGGATTGTCCAAATAATCCACAGAAAACGATCTTTTGCGATTATTGTGGGGTACGTGAACACCTAGAAAAAGACTGTCACAAGAAGAAACTACTCACACCAGTATCGCATCCACAAGGCACCAGAATGACTTGCGCATCTCAAGATAACGAGTTGGTACCAGTATCACGAGAAGTGGGACACATAACGATCATAGAACGACCCATGAACCGAACGCTACGCATAGACGCAACCCTGAACAACGAATCGCGATCCTTGATTCTTGATACGGGAGCGGCAGTGTCAGTACTCGCAGTTCCAGTACGCGGTACGCCGATTCGTCCGACAAATGCTACGGCGTGGGGGGCAGATGGGTACCCACTAAAATTTCGCGGTGAACAACAGGTACGAGTGAATCTACGAGGTGTCGAGTTTGATCATACGTTTCTAATTTTCGAAAGGGAAGGAAACGGCTTAGACCTATTGGGGATGGATATCATGAAAAAGGTACCAATGATAATACGAGCTGATCGACAGGAAGTCACTCTAATGAAGGGGAATGAACGAGAGGTAGTACCAGTGGCCGGGGTACGTTCGAGCGAAGTGAGAGGTGACCTACCCAGTGCGGTGGTACACAGCACAGCGAACGCAGAGGTACACCAACCACCTGTTACGATAGTACGCACTCAGCCTGGTACGGAGGTACTCACCCAACCCAGTACGGAGGTACCCACTCAGCCTGGTACGGAGGTACTCACCCAGCCTGGTACGGAGGTACTCACCCAACCTGGTACGGAGGTACTCACCCAACCTGGTACGGAGGTACTCACCCAACCCGGTACGGAGGTACACTCGACACAAGAAGTACCCGATGTCACAAATGATACCCCTGTGGACACCTCGAATACTGACGAACCCCCATCAACGAAAAACGAAGATCCTGCTGATGAAGACGAACGCGAGCTCACTCCAGCAGAGAGATGGACCACCACTGAAAAGGAAATTATAGAACAACTACAGCGAAAATGTACGGAAGTACCAGAAGAGGATGCCCACCAGCTACGTAACATTTTGGTGAAATACCATCCAGTTTTTCAGAAACCAAGTAGTAAGGGATGTAACTTGGAGGTAGCACACTGGAGTGAAACGGGCGATCAAGACCCCGTAAATGTGCACCCGTACCCTATACCTCATACCTTACGAGACGAGGTCGCAAAACAGCTGATGAGTATGCTGGCGGGGGGTTGCATCCGACCATCGAGTACCCCATGGAATGCACCGGAGGTCCTTGTCAAGAAGAGAACCACAGCAGATGAACCTCAAAGATGGGACTTACGTACGAATTATCAGGAACTTACCACCGGTACGCCGCTGTAAATTAAGTAAAAAAAAAAATGATAATATACTTACCTGTATGCGTGTCGAAATGATGATCAAATAAGTACTAAGAAGATAGGAATATGTAGATACTTACCTGTAATACAATGTAGACATTGACCTGTGAACATAGGAAAAATTTATGTAAAAAACTTACCTGGATATAGTGATGTCTGGAAACGTTGAGTAACAATTGGTAGCATTGTATGTGGAATTGCCTAGGTCATATGAACACCATGACTAAAGAGGATCATATTTGTTACAGTACGGAGTGGAGCAAGCCATCACCATGGCTATGCAGCCTGATGACCTGAGTGAGGTGGAGGGACCGCCTACTACCGAACATGAAGCAGTCCAGAAAATCAGGGACATTTACCGACAGCAGTCCACTGAAATTCTCAAGAACAAAGAATGTCAAGTCGAAGAAAACAAAACTCACGAGAGGGAGGCGCTAAGGATGGTAGAAGCAGCCACTTACATGATAGAGGCCGCATCACAGACGCACAACGCATATGCCATACACACTGCGTTGAAAGGGAGTCAACAACACCTGACCAGAATTGCAGCACTACTACCAGCCTGGAAACACCTTCGAATCGCATACCAAGGCATAGAACAACAGCTTAAACTGGAACAGGCGGCACGGCGAGCAGCCCATGATGAAATCGACAGATTAACCGAGGAACGCAAGAAACTCGAGGCAAATCTCAAAGCACTACAACCCTGCGTCAGTCTGCAAAGACTAGATGATAGTGACGAAGGACCTGCCAAGACCTTGACCATGGCTAGGAAGAAGCCCAGACCAACAGTGATTAGCGACGATGATGACGATGAGGATTCCGATCACGATTTGACAGCATGGGACGAGCACACGAATGAGGGAAACACCACTCCGTTGACATCCTCCTTAATGCCAGAAGTGATCCTGACGGAAGGACAGACGGTGTCACCCCTGACCATCAAGCTAGTAACCTGCCCGGTCTGCGAAGCCAGAGTGAAGAAGTTGTCAGCCTTCCGATGCCTGTCATGCAAGCAGTTTTGGACGAGACTCGTTAAGAAGCACCGAGAGGGGACACTGAATACCTCTTGTACCGAGCCTCACCCTGTGCCAGTCCTTGGATGTATTCATTGCAGACGACGAAAGTACGAGACCATAATGTTGAGGCTCCGGCCAAACCGACCCCTGGACATCCCGAAGACCACGGATGAAGATTTGACCGCCGGGGACGGCGGCTTCCAGGAGGGGGAGGTGTGTAAGTCGGGGGCGGAGACAGTGGGGCAGACGACAAAGAGGCGGGAAAGCCGAAGCAGTTGGGCCAGCCAAACCTCCAGCGCGGGAAACCCCTGCGAAGAGCCGTAGGACACTCGGAGGTGCTCGGTCGTCGTCGGTCTTCGTCGGATTCTCCCACCCACTGCTCTCCACCTGCCCCTTCGACGAGCCCTCTCCCTTCAGTCATCTGTCTGCGCTTGACTCGAGTGGATGCAAGTACACTGGGCCGTCGTATTTTTGCCATTCAACAGTGTAGCTGAAGTAGCTTTTCTGAGTCTTCTCCCGTACCTGAAGTCACGATAGGTACGAACTTTCATTTCAACCAATCTTCGCCAGTGATTACCTACGGGCTCACTGAACTCCCCTGGACTACCGACTACTGGACCAAGGCGCCTTCGCAGTGGTACACCCGTGCCAACCCATCGAGACGACTCCTAGATCCCTCTGTAGTACGGTAATCACCATTTCCATTGTTTCCTTTTGTTTCGCTTCGTGCCAGTAACTCACTATATTCCAGACTTCATTCGTCATTTAAAACAAATGTTGTTCTTAGCACTCGAATAGGTTACATGAGCCATAAGCAGTAAATTCATTGTTAGATACGCATAACCTTCAGTTAGGTACGTTTGGTACGCTGGTTTGATTGCCATAAATAACTAGATACACATTCAGTACAGTAATATTCTAAGTAACTTACTTGTCATTCAGACGATACACGTTCAGTACGCTGGTTTGATTGCCATAAATAACTAGATACACGATTCGGTACGTAATTGTTTACCAGTAACTTACTTATTATTCCGGAGGTACGCCTTCAGCGAGCATAATCATTTTCTATAATATTGTGGTACGAGCAGTGGTACACTTATATCTTTTGTTTGAATTCTTATTTCTTTGCACCGTAATTCAGTACTATCTTGCATATTGCATATATTTGACAGCCCATACCTTATTTTCAATTGTATAATACTATTCTGATCGGTACACGTTGCGTACCATTTTCCTAGTCACAACGTGGGATGTTTTGTCTTCATTGAAGTATACTCATATATTTTCCTATAGTACGAGATAAGGTACAATCGATACGCATACCTATTTTTTTGATACATTCGTTTATTTTCATTTAAATACAATTTATGAACAGTAATTTGTCAACTTGTGTCGTCTACCGTTCTTGTTCCCATATCCCATGGTGTCTCTGGTACTAGGTTGATCAAGGATTAGCTTAGTATCATTTTGTAGGCTACTTGAGGTTTTGAAATACGCTACCATTGACTCCTTCTGAGCAATTTATATTTGAACGCATCAAGCAATCTAAAACCCCAAGTCGATACTCGACAATAGTAACTTACATTTGCCAATGTCACTACCTACCAACCATCACAATCAAGTTAATTTTGAAGAAATAAACGCTTCACATTCAATTAGGTATGTCCCAAAAGTATCGATACTTCTTGAAAAAAGTATCAATACCCTTTACCTGATATATATCGTAGTATCGATACATTTTTCCAGTATCGGAGGCGATACTTTTTTATATCATATTTTATCTGTTTCAACACCTACCAGGGGCGGCTGCTGATAGGAGCATAGGCGCATGTGCACCCCCAGCCAATTAAAAAAGAAAAAAATCAAAGTTAGTTCCTCTGGGTTTGAAGAGTAAGTTGGCTAGTGACAGAAGACTCGATCGTAGGTACTGTGCTAGTTGAATCTACGCGCAAAAACAGTGGAGGGAGCTCCCTCTTCTCTGACCAATCAGCGGCGGTTCGCACAAATCCAGTTTTATGCTCCGTTTCGAGGAGGGTGACGTCATTCGAGGGAGGCAGGCACGTGAGATTGACCAACCAGAGAGCACGAAATGTGACCTTGAGGAGCAGCACGGAGGCTGTGCGCCTGGGGTGTGTGAGTGAGTGAATTTCCAATTTTATTATTTTGTCTTCCTGGCTCACTGGTTTCCCGGTTTCCTTATCGTAAACAAACAGAACTGATAAGGGCATTTCGCGTTTTTCGTTTTCAGTCCACCGTTTTGTTCAAAGTGATTATTTAGGAGTGTTGTAGGTACTATGAATAATTCGGTGCATTAGGTACATTAACGTAAACTATTCGTGTTTGTCGGTCGTGAAAAAGTGCGACATTCCAGAAACTGGCCGCCCCTTGCCGTCTGTACCTGGACTCCAGCAGACGTTAAAATTTAAAAATCGTGCAGTTTCGTACCGTAAGTTTAATGTCAAATAATATTCGACTTCTTATAATATTATTACAAGAAGGTAGATTGGCTTTGCAGATGTGAAGTGACGAACAAATTATTTTGAGGCTTGGGTTAAAGACGGCATAAGTGATCTCCCATTTAGCCAAAAAAACGCATTGGCTGTCTCCCATAAAAACGCTCTGGTAGATTTGCGTATATTGGGTCGTCAAAATATACCTAATGAAACAACTCGACAGTGCATATCATCTTAATCTGATGCAAAAAACCAAAACGGTTAACAAAAATAGGTACATTCTGTCTCGAATTATCGTTAATTTTTTTTTCCGAGTTGGACGATGTTTTGAATCATCACGGGCAAATACATACACATTTCAGCTTTGCAATAAGATGGATGCATTTCTTGGGTTTAGACCTTTGATGATGAAGTATTTCAGAATTTCTGTTAACCACTAGAGAACATTATTTTTCGAGTCTATTGCACCTACGTAGTACCGTTTGCAATTTTAAGATGAAAAAGTTACCAAGATTTATCCCATTTGCATATCGTTACATAATTTCTATTTGGCAGAGAAAAGCACCTGTTCTGTCCCTTCTCCGTAGCTTCTCCTGATCTCCGTGCACCCCCTGAGTTCAGGGCAGGAGCCGCCACTGACACCTACGACATGAAGGTACCTACTTGAAAGTACCTCTATCTCTACGTAGATTGTTGGGAGACCAACAAACTCTAACAAATTAAACAAAGATGATGTACCACCACCTCCAGCTCTCTATGATAACCAGCTGTCCTCCATAATCGAGGAAGGACCACCTAAATGTTAACCCAAACAAGTGCAATACGAAAACAAGTGCCTAAACAAAAACAAGTTTTAAAAAACAAAATGATTGATTCATTGTTTTGTTCATTCTATATTAATTATTATCCTCGTGATGGAGAGATGTCACACTGATGGAGAGAAACATAAACGACAATTTCACCAATTTTTGAGTATCAAAAAGCATCGATACTTCAAATTATCGATACTTTTTGAAAGTATCGTATCGATACTCTTTGATACTTTCTAGATGTATCGATACGATAATATATCGATACTTTTGAAGTATCGGACATCCCTACACTCAATGCGAAGAAACAGGGAGTTGCGGTTGCCTTCGTTAGGAAATTTGATTACTGGTTGCCAAGGACGTACAACTGAAAACAAGTCGAAGAATCGAATAAATCGCATTTTGGCCAAATAAAATATCAACGGAGATTTTTTTGTTGCGATTCACAGATTTCACAGAATTTCTGATTTATCGCATGTCCAACCTTTAACATCTCATAGGGAGCAAATGGTTGGTCCTACAGAGCTCTGGATGGTCTCATTCGATTATAAAAACTCAATACCTACTGTTTGAAATTGAAGAAAAACAAATAGGTGCCTTAATATCGAAATATTTTAAAGCTAGGGCGTTATGAACATTTTAGCCCTTATTTATAACCCTTAATTTTTAACCTTTTGTACGAAGTGAGTGACATCAACCAAAAGCTTCGGGGCACAACTAGACCCCAAATGGAGCTCATAATATACCAAATTTCATCGAAATCAGTCCATGGTTACTAAGCAAAGTGCAGCGGACGGACGGCCAAATTTTGGTTTATTATTTTCAATAATGAACCTTTGGAATCGACCAAGAAAAAACATTTTAACCCCCCCCCCCCCCTCAAATTTGTTGGTTTACGTTTCAAGGTACATACAATCCGAAAATCGATTACAAATTTTTCCATCTGTCCGCCGTCCTTAGTTACCAAGGACCGATTTCGATGAAATTTGGTACCTATATGGGCTCCATTTGGGGTCTAGTTGTATGTTGAGGTAGTTGAGGTTGTATGTATGTTGAGGAGCTAAATAATCATGTTACCCAAAATCTCAAGTTTTGCCTTGCATACCCCGACTGGCCCCCACTGTTGTAAAGTCTCGCATTTTCTGGTCGTTGTCAGTTTTTTAGGACGTCCCACAGTAAGACTTGGGCGTCCTTATGCGATCGATCTGGGGTGAAGTTGGACAACACTCAACAGAAAAAAAAAATAACCACGCAGTAATCCGTTTTAGACCATTCTGAATCCAAATCCGTGAAAAAAACCATAGGTGTATGTCTGTGTGTGTGTGTGTGTGTGTGTGTGTGTATGTGTGTGTGTGTGTGTGTAACAAAATCTTGTGTACTCTGCACAGGCCTTAGTTCTCAACCGATTTTCCTGGTTCTTTTTTTGTTCGTCGCGGAAAACTATCTAGTTGTGCACTACGTCGCCGGAATTTCGAATTTTGCCTTTTAAGGGGAGGAAAGGGGGGGTTAATGCTCAAAAAACGTGCGTTTTTGGGCATAATCTTGTGTACTCTGCCCAGGCCTTAGTTCTCAAACGATTTTCGTGGCTCTTTTTTCTTTTGACGCAGAATACTATCTAGTTGTGCACTACGGCGCCGGAATTTTGGATTTTGCTTTTTAAGAGGGGGAAAGGGGGGGGGGGTTAATGCTTAAAAAGCGTGCGTTTGCGTGCATAATCTTGTAAACTCTGCCCAGGCCTCAATTTCCAACCGATTTGCGTGTTTCTTTTTTTGTTTGACTCAAATAACTTCCGAGTTGTACCGTAGAAGTACCCAACTTCGGCCACTTTTGGAGGTTTTTTGAGTTTATTCAAAGTCAAATATATGAGTAAAAATCTGAAAAAAATAATTTAGATGGCAGCAGATCTGCTCTATAGGATGTCACTATAATTTATTTTTTATCATCACAACCTTGGCCTTTTTTAACCCTTATTAGCCCAAGAAAAAAAATTTTCTCCCTTGCCAATTTCTTGTTCATATTTTGTTACATTTCAGTGCCTGAAATACGTAAAAAATATTGGAAAAAATATTGGACCCATACAGGGCCCGTAATCTTGAAAAACAAAACGGTATCTTTTTGGATACCGTGAGCATGTGGGGGTCAATTCCGTCCCTTGATTGATTCCAAAAAGACACCTTGAGATACGGTGGGTTCACCTTATAGCAAGAAACATTGTAACATTTGAACAGTTTATTATAAAACGTGAATACAAAAAGACCTTGGTTCACTCGAATTGATCACAACCCATCACTGTGTACTAAAACCATCGCGATCATTTTCTGCAATATACTAAACTAATGACTACCTAAGTCATCAGAGTCTTTTACTTCGCTAGCAAAAATACCAAAACCGGTCTGTCAATCGACCAAATGAAAAAGAAAAAAAATTATGGCCTTCAATCTTAGTAAGAATAGTCTTTAGAACAACGAACATCCTTATGTAAAAAAGGTACTCGATGTAAAAAAATATATAGGTACGCGGAAAAACATTTAAAAAAAATGGAATGAGAAAAAAAATCATTAGAAAAGAGGAGTAATAAGTTTTTGTGAGCTCAAACATAGTATTTCTGCTAGAATTTCTCCTCAATCAATTTTTATTCGCTAGAAAATCAAAAAACTTGTAAAAAAACAGGCTTCAAATTTGCACGAATTAGTCAAAATTCATTGAGGTATAACATTTTTGACTTCTCCCCAGCACAAATCGTTGCACCAATCCAAATCCTAAAGGAATTATCATTCCAAGTCCCATATAAATAATCATAAAGTACCTAGGTGCTTGGTTCATCTTGATGGTTCCTGCTTGGTTGGTGGGGCTTGTTTTCAGGTAAAGCGACTTCTTTTGTAAATTTTTGTTCGAACTGTGAATAAGGATGTATATTTAGATTACAAAATTAATCATCTTTCTTCTGTAAATCATTTCACTTCTGACATGATTTGATAAAGAAACTTACCGGAACCCAGATCCTTTCTTGGCAAGTTTTGGTTTTTTATTTTCAATAATTTGCACTTTATTTTGCTTCGGATTTTTCTTTGCCTCGGCGATAGGAAGAAGTCGCCTCGTTCGATTTCGTTTCGAATTAGAAGGTAAATGAGGCTCGTCAGTTTCAAATTTGTCTCTTTCACAATTTGGCGCATGCGAATCTTTCAAACACTATTCCATTCCCTGCCAAACCCATTTGAATAGGCTCGTTCCAGGTGGTCATTGAACTCTCCAATTCTCTCCTCGTTGACATCCTCAAATGTCAATTCTTCCAATCCTTCAAAAAATTCAGCCAATTCTCTTTCAAATTTATTTTCGTCCATCGGGGTCTTGTTGGCGTTGCTATTCGAGTCCTCCCCTTCAGAACCAATGCTTACCTTGTGAAATAAGGAGGCAGTGCACATTCCTATGCTCCTTATTACTCTAATCTTCATTCAGAATCAGAAAAAGGAAAGAAAATCAGTTATAGGGTGAGAAAAATCAATAAAAGTGAGCATAAACCCCATCATGGATCTGGCTCTACTGGGTACCCCCTTGCTCACGGTATCCAAAAAGATACCATCACAAAAAACAACTTTTACCCACTTAGCAACTAATAATATGTAGATATTACAATTTCTACTTGATCTTAGATACTTTTTACCCAAGATTCTTTAAGTAATATCACTCAAAACGGTGAAAAACTGGTCTAAAATAATTTGTGAAACTGTCCTTTGGAGTGTTGATGTCAATTTTGAGCCGCCTTGTAACTTATAATTATTATATCAACGTTGTTGTTGTTTTGACACTTCTTCTTCTTCTTTTCTATTCTAGAGATGTCAGAGTAGCCATTGGGACATTAAGTAGGGGTGAAAACCACTTTGTACCGTCAAGAAAACGTTCTAAAGTTGGTTTTCCAAAAAGATACCGTGGGTTAATAAGGGTTAAAAACTTGAAGTGTGGCCGAAGTTAGGTACCGTTGTGCTCCAACTTCGGCCACCTATGAAAAATGCATTAAAAACGAAGAAGTTTTCCATATATATCGGATTATAGTTTTGGTACTCACGTCCACTAATTTTCTATCTTCGAGACGGCCGAAGTTAGGTACACTGACTCAGTTATCGGAAAAAACTCCCCAGTACTCCCTCAAAACACGAAGTAAAAAAATGACTTATCACTCACCTTCAAGAACACTAAACTACGAACATGAAACGGTAAGAGCAAGTTCTAAGATCACATCACATCAAAAACTGCAATAGTTATAAAGCACACAAGCTGAAAAATGTCTAAACTGCTTGTTAACATTTTGATTTTTTTCATGGGAAAGTGATAAGAGTAACAAGCGCGGGAGATATCAGCATTAGGCCCCAAAGACACCCGTTGAAATTGAGAAAAACCTGAAAGTTTTTAATAGGTTTGTTTGGACAGTCAGTCCAGAACCAGTTCGGGATCGAACTAGTCCGAGACAGAACTGACTGGGGAGGGGATGAGAACCGTTCGGAACTCACTAGCTGTCCATACGCGTTTAGAACCAATTCAGAACTACAACTGACACCTGTCCGTCATGTCCTTCGTCGCGACAGCTAAAATGAAAGAAGAACAAGTCAACAAACTTAACTTTCTGCTGATTTCTTGTCAATATCAAATCAAGATAACACAGGATTTGTTTTTTTTCGCATTTACTTCGTTGCATTTTAATCATCTATCAAAAAAGTACATAAAATTTGTAGTTGTCCTGATATTGCATAAGTAGCCTACCTACCTAGGCTTTTTTCCCTGTTTTTTTTTTACGAAATAAACTACCGCCAAAAGAGCATATTTGGTTCTTTAAGTATGCTGCTCAAAATATGTAGGTATTCTTGAATCCATTCATCATAATAAAATCGAAGGAAATTGGGCTGAAGGTTCACAGGTGAGATAAGGACAACTCAAAGCAAATTGCTTACTAGACATGCATGAATTATAGCAAAATCAAGATGAAACCATCTGCTTTATGAATGGTGGAATTGAAAAAAATCAATCACAATTACAAGAAATGAGGTGTTGTTATGAACTTTCCAATGGAACTAAGTAGACTACACCAGTAGTTACACACCAGTATAATCTGGATTAAATTTCTATCACAATTGTGCGCACCTAGAGGTATTCTTCCAAGGTGTATTCGTCATTGGACGCACACATAATAATTGTTTTAGGTACCTACTCTACCTCGACGGAATTATTCTGCTCTACCTTCTTACCTCTCAGTTTTTGATCGCTCGTCGTGAAGTGCACTTTCTCATAGAAGAACAAAAAATGCACCGTTAAAATCTCATGGATTCTCCAACGCAGTGCGGATATTCAATTACATTGAACATTGCGAACGCGATCTACGATTTGATTATGTTGATGTGATCCCAAACTTGCAACCCCGAAAATCTGGCGCTAATTTTGGCACTTTTGACATTTTCATGTCTTTGCTTTGGCACATAAACTGAAAAATCGTCACGAAAACTTGCTCACGATACCAATAAATAAATACCTGTAGCAATCACAGTTTTCTCAACAACAAATAAAAACCAAAAAATGAAGAAAAAAAATTAGGAAAAAACAAGTAAAATTAACAAATTTTGTATAATAATATATTTTGAAGGAACTATGGAACAATTTCAATGATGGTGCTCAATTTGATGAATATTTGGTAATCTTCTTGTCCGAAAAAATCACAGCCTAGCTCTTATCAGACACAACTTTGTTGTTACCTCAAGAAAGTCAGAAGGCCAAGTGAGAAATCCATGGAGAGGGGACTAAAAAAAGAAGAAGAAGAAGTTCTGGACTACTGGTTCTGAAAAAAATCTCGAACCGTCAGAACCAGTTCGAAACAGTCCTGGACTGGCTGTCCATACACCGAACTAAAAATCCCGAACTGGTTCTGGCGCTGTCCATACGCCTCAAAAGGGGCGTGGTCGGTTCTGAACCGTTCAGGACTGCCTGTCCAAACAAACCTAATGACTCCTGAAGAGCACAGCTTCATCAGTACCGCCAATATTTGAAATGGCCGAAGTTAGGGGACATGGCCGAAGTTGGGTACATCTACGGTACGTGATTTCACCAGAGTACCAAAATTCGCAAGGGGAGGGGGTGAGTGGTGGGATAATATTCACAAAATATCCGATTTTTCAATATTTCGGTTCCTTTATAGCTTACTAATTGTATTTAAGCTTTGAAATTGAGGAAAAATTCTCATTACACCTCCGGATTTTCATGAATTATTCTCTGTACCACCATGGAACTAATAGTGGCGCCATGATGCCATAAACCGCTTATTTCGTGTTTTTTTTTTTTTTTTTGTGTTTCACCTTGAATACGGATGTGAACTTCGACGGACTGCCTACCAAAACTAACAGATGAAAGTTCAATGTTACGACGTATTTCCGCTTTGGTGCCAGACTGGCACCATTGTTGGCGTTTGGGGTGGTGGGGGGGGGGGGGGTGAACTCGAATTCGCATGTTGGGTATCGTAGAGCGTGGATTTTAAAATGCTCCTCAGATTCGAGGCTCCCACGCCGCTAGAAATGTTAAGGTGGATAATGGTAGGGGGGGGGGGGTCAGTATTTCTTGCCTAAAGTAATAAATAAATTACATCGAGCGAAACAATTTTATCACTTAACAACTGGTTAAACTAATCTAATGCTTATCCAATGGGACGTCCCCTGGAATGCATGCATTACTAAACAATATTTTCCAACGTTCAAACACTTTGATGGAAATGACGGCTATGTACTAACTGAACAGGACTAAATATCTCATTTCCCCTCTGGAAAGGAAGGATTCAAACTACTTCCTCCTTTGCACTGAATTGTCATTTTTAGGACGTCCCACAGTAAGACTTGGGCGCCCTTATGCAATCGATCTAGGGTGAAGGAGGACAACACTCAACAGAAAAAAATAACCACAGTAATCCGTTTTAGACCATTCTGAATCCAATCCGCGAAAAAAAACAATAGGTGAATGTCTGTGTGTGTGTGTGTGTGTGTGACAAAATCTTGTGTCATCTGCCCAGGCCTTAGTTCTCAAACGATTTTCCTGGTTCTTTTTTTGTTCGTCGCGGAAAACTATCTAGTTGTGCACTACGTCGCCGGAATATAGAATTTTGCGTTTTAAGGGCGGGGGGGGGGGGGGGTTTAAATGCTCAAAAAACGTGCGTTTTTGGGCAAAATCTTGTAAACTCTGCCCAGGCCTCAATTTCCAACCGATTTTCGTGGTTCTTTTTTCATTCAACGCGGAAACCTATCTAGTTGTGCACTGCGTCGCCAGAATATCGAATTTTGCCTTTTAGGAGGGGGAAAGGGGGGGTTAATGCTCAAAAAACGTGCGTTTTTGGGCCTAATCTTGTGTACTCTGCCCAGGCCTCAATTTCCTACCGATTTTCGTGGTTCTTTTTTCATTCAACGCGGAAACCTATCTAGTTGTGCACTACTTCGCCGGAATATCGAATTTTGCCTTTTAGGAGGGGGAAAGGGGGGGTTAATGCTAAAAAAAACGTGCGTTTTTGGGCCTAATCTTGTGTACTCTGCCCAGGCCTCAATTTCCAACGGATTTGAGTGTTTCTTTTTTGTTCGACTCAGAAATCTTCCAAATTGCACACTATTTCACCAGAGTATCAAAATTAGCATGGGGAGGGGGCGAACGGAGAGATAATATTGAGAAAATATCCGATTTTTCAATATTTCGGTTCCTTTATAGCTTACTAATTGTTCCCAAGCTTTGAAACTCGAGTTCGCATGTTGGGTATCGTAGATCATGGATTTCAAAATGCTCTTCAAATGCGAGGCCCCCACGCCGCTAGAAATGTTATGGTGGATAAGGGTGAAGGGGGGGAGGACCACTATTTCTTGCCTATAATCTTCTATATACATAAAACGCCAACCGTACGTATGCACGGAGGGGTCGTGGGAGTGGGGAGAGTCGGATGAATCGGAGAAGTTGGGGGAGGAAGGAGTCGGAGGGAGTGGGTGGAGGAGAGAGTCGGATGAATCGTGTTTGCCTACTTTTAGTAGGCTTTACTGCTAGTATACTTAATAAATTACATCGACTGAAAAAGTTTTTTCTCTTACCTACTGGTATTAATTGACCTAATGCTTATCCAATGGGACGGCCCCTGGAATGTATGCATTACTAAACAATATGTTTAAAGAATCTATCGCTTACACTCTTTTTTCGTAACCCATTCAATTTATTTATGAGTTATTTTAGAGATACAGAACTCTCTTTGGTAAAACCACTGTTGCACAAGAAGGCGTTATTATTTGGGAAAGAGGGGCCATTTGATCTCCAAGGACGAGGTTCCCCTACCAAACGTTTATAAGCCGTTTACAAGCCGGGTCTCCTCAGTCGCTTCCAAGCTACTACTCAGAACTCATCTCCACAAGTTGTCCATTCCTGGATTCACGTTCTCCACCCAAACAGCTCAATAAATTGGTGAGTAGGCTTAACTGTAGGTGTGGTAGAGTGCTTAGGGAGGTACTTCAGTGTACTGTAAGGTCGATGGTGTTCTTTGTCAGTATTTTTAGGACTTCCCACCGTAAGACTTGGGCGGCGTCCTTATGAGATTAATCTGAAGTAACAACAACACAACAGAAAAAAATAACCACTCACTAATCCGTTTCAGACCATTCTGAATCCAAAAACCATAGGTGTATGTGTATGACAAAATCTTGTAAACTCTGCCCAGGCCTCAATTTCCAAACGATTTGCGTGTTTCTTTTTTTGTTCGACTCAGAAATCTTCCAAAGGCACACTATTTCACCAGAGTATCGAAATCAGCTTGGGAGATAATATTCACAAAATATCAGATTTTTCAATATTTCAGATCCTTAATAGCTTACTAATTGTACCCAAGCTTTGAAATTGAGGAAAAATTCTCATTATGCCTCTGGATTTTCATGAATTATTCTCTGTATCACCATGGAAGTACCTAACAGGGGTGCCACCATGGTGCCAGGACACCATAAACCGCATATTTTGTGTTTCACGAATACGGATGTAAACTCTGCCCAGGCCTCAATTTCCAAACGATTTGCGTTTCTTTTTTTGTTCGACTCAGAAATTTTCCAAACGGCACACTATTTCACCAGAGTATCAAAATCAGCTTGGGGGATAATATTCACAAAATATCAGATTTTTCAATATTTCAGATCCTTAATAGCTTACTAATTGTACCCAAGCTTTGAAATTGAGGAAAACTTCTCATTATACCTCTGGATTTTCATGAATTATTCTCTGTATCACCATGGAAGTACCTAATAGCGGTGCCACCATGGTGCCAGGACACCATAAACCGCATATTTTGTGTTTCACCTTGATTATGGATGTGAACTTGGACCCTGCTAGAACTAAAAGATGAAAATACACCGTTACGACATATGAACGCTTTGGTGCCAGACTGGCACCACTTGTGGGGGAGGGATGAACTCGAATTCGCATGTTGGGTATTGTAGATCATGGATTTTATTTAAAATGCTCTTCAAATTCGAGGCTCCCATGCCGCTAGAAATGATATGGTGGATAAGGGAGGGGGGGAGAGAGAGAGACCACTAGTTCTTGCCTAAAATACTAAATAAATTACATCGAGTGGAATAGTGTCATCGCTCACTACCAATTGGTTCAAAGTGACCTAATGCTTTTCCATTGGGACGTCCCCTAGAATGCATGCATTACTTTTGCAACATGTTTGTTAGTCTGATTTTGACCCAAGGAAGATAAATAGGCTATTCTACATTGTGCACACCCAGTAGACAATTTCACATTTCTTGGTGCTAGAAATGTTATACTGGCCCCGGGTGAATGAGGAAGTTACATTTACGTCAGAATAAGTTCTGATAATTATGGATTTGAAATGTTATGGAGTTCCCTAATTAAATGTGCTCAAGAAAACTTGAGTGAAACTGTGTCCAGCAGTAAAATGTTGGAGTTGAACGTCCGATTCCTCATCCAAAGGGACGTCCTTCTAGAGGGCGTGAGTTAGCAATAAAATCTCATTCGAATTTAGGGCGAACTTTTGTGAAATCGTTTGAATTCCGGCTGTTTAAAATGAAATAAAAATACTGAAGAATGATGTATAATCGGCTATGCCAAACATCGATAGTGTTAGATCGATATTGATGGATCGATTCACCTCTGGAATCGACTGTTGTCTAGACGGCTCCGACCGGGATCTCTTTTACGCCTTATCATCCCTCACATAAATTGTACTCGATCCAATACAAGTATTTCGTACAGTGATTGTGTTTTACTTCAGTGAACCTACTTCACTTCAGTGGCGACGAGGATGGGATATCTTGCATGACAAGATGTGGTCGGAGAGAAGTGTCTGGTAGGGGTACCTGTGTTCCATCACAAACACGCTTACGAAGCTGTGTAATATGTACTCTATGTCTTAACCCCTGCCCCTCCTGATCACATACTACTCTCATTACTGAAGATTTTACCTCAAGAACAACTGCCTTAGACCATAAGGGATGACGGGTATCCGGACGAACAAGGACCCAGACAGGGGATCCAACTGGGAATTTATGACCATCCCCCTGTTCAGCTGTTGAAGGTCGGTCCTCTAAAGATCTGGTGAGAGGAGTGGCTGGCTTGTATGAAAACATGCATTCCATGGGAGATAACCCCGTGGATGAGGATGGGGCTGCATGAATGGAACCCAATACATGGGTTAACCTATCTTGGAGGGATAACCCTGGGAGGTCCATGGCTGCTTTCCTCAATCCCTGTTTGACTGTATGCACTGCTCGTTCTGCTCTGCCATTGGACTGTGGGTTATAAGGTGCTGTTGGTTGATGAGAAATGGACCAATGTACAAGAAAAGAACAGAACTCACTAGATGAGAAGGGTGGACCATTATCAGAAACTATTGTGCCAGGAAGGCCAAATGTCGAAAATAATTTCTTCAGAAAATTTATAACCCGTGCTGCAGTGGTAGTATCGAGTATCTCACAGTGGATCCAATTTGTGTGGGCATCTACTGCAACAATGAACGTGCGCCGCTCCAGCTCAAACATGTCCAAATGCATCCTTTCCCACGGATAAGATGTTTCTGAGCGAAGGACTCGGTTTGGCGCATCAGGATTTCTAGGTTTATGCACATTACATGCCTCACACTGAGAGCCCAAAGATGTCAAATCAGAATCAAGTCCTGGCCACCATACAACTGGTTTAGCTAACTCTCGCATACGACTTACACCCAAATGCCCAACATGGAGGAGTTGGAGGATTGATGGACGAAGCTTACTTGGAACAGCAATTCGTCCATTTAGTCTGAGGACCCCGTCTTCCCACTCAAGTTCGTCCCGAGCTGCATAATACCTAGCCAGTTCAGCATCTGCTGGTTTAGACCCCCACTGGGAACCGACCAAGGAACGCAAACTCTGGAAAATAGGATCTCTGCTGGATTCCTCCCTCACAGTTTCCAAATCAAGGAGTGGGCTGGATGTCTCTACGAAAGCGACCTCGGGAACCTGAGCAAAATGTGACCGAGGTAGACGAGATAGTGCGTCAGCATGGGGTATCTGGGATCCAGGACGGTAGACCAATTCATAGTCGTAAGCAGCTAATATTTCCGCCCATCTAACCAGGCGAGCCGCCGCAAGCGCTGGGATATTTTTATCTGGTGAAAGGATTGATTTCAAGGGCTGGTGGTCAGATTCAATTAAAAAGTGCCTACCATGGAGGAATTTATGGAACTTTTTTAACCCATAAATTATGGCAAGTGCCTCCTTGTGGAGCTGACTGTAACCCCTTTGTGCTGGTGTGAGGGTAGCAGATTCAAAAGCAAGAGGACGCAGTTGACCTTTAACAACCTGACTGAGGGTTGCACCAACCCCATACTCACTCGAATCTGTGGACAATATAATATCTTGTGAAGGGTCATAAAGAGTCAGTGTAGCTACTTGAGCTAGCGACGACTTTAAGGACAAAAAATTTGAATTACAATCCTCTGTCCACACCCATGGGTTTCCCTTGCGAAGAAGGAAATGGAACGGCTCCATCTTGTGAGCTAGGTTAGGAAGGAAAGTCCTATAAAAATTGATGAGACCAAGAAAAGAGCGGAGCTGGGTAATGTTCTGGGGGGCAGGCATATCTCTGATTGCGCTGACCTTATCTGGATCTGGCTTACGACCCTCAGAGGACAGGACAAACCCAAGAAAGGAGACAGACTGGGAGAACCACACTGACTTCCCTGTGTTAATTTTAACATTGTGATGGTTAAGTCGTTTTAAAACCTGTCGCACGTTTGCCTCACATTCTGTCTGGTCTCTACCTCCTATGAGTATGTCATCCAGATAAGCCCTACATCTTGGGATGTCTGTTAGAATGCGATCCATTACAGACTGAAACAGAGCAGGGGCTGAGGAGAGGCCAAAAACAAGGCGTCTATAACGGAACAAACCTGAACAGGTATTCACAGTCAATAGATGGCGACTGTTTGGATGGACCTCTAATTGAAGATATGCATTTGAAAGGTCAATTTTTGTAAAGACTGCACAGCCTTGAAATGCGTGAAAAATATCATCAGGGCGTGGTGTAGGGTAAAAATCAGACTTTATGTTAGGGTTTAAAGTCCGTTTCAAATCGACGCAGATCCTGAGATCCCCAGACTTTTTCCGTACGGCCACCAGGGGACTAGCCCACTCAGTCTCAGTTACCGGGTATATTATCCCAGATTTGACAAGTTGTTCTATGTAAGCTGCCTAGCCCTGAAGGGGGTTCGGCAATGTAACGTTGTGCTGTATGGAATAGAAAAGACAAGAAAATGTTTGCAACTTAAAGTTAGGTAATGTGAGGAAATACTTAACTCGGCGGTGCAAGGGGTAGCGGTCGATGACGTAGGCAACTGCGTAGAACCTGTAATGGAGTACTCCCTGAAGGGGCTTCACCTCGTACTCGAAGACAAAGAAGAAAGGATAGCAATGCGACGTTGCGCAAGGTAACTACGAATTTTCCTAGGGTGAAGTATTGAATTTTGTATACTCAATTTGACTTTAATGTTAACCACTTTTATGTTTCAGGTGTAGCTGTGAAGAAGAACTCAAGAAGTAAAATGAACTGCGTGTAATCGACGTCAAACGAAAGATAAAATTATGTACATGTACAAATATTTAGTACAATAATAAAACTTGTGAAACAATTGCAAAATACTGTCTGTCGAAATGTTCCTTGAAGGTAAAATTGGGTGAATTACCAGGTAAGTATTTATGGTTAACTAGATACGAATGACTCTTTCTACTGATCTTCACAACAAATGGACTGGAATTTAACGAGTGGCTTAAGGGCGACTCGGCAAAGGTAAGTAATTTTACACTGGTATAATTAATACTAAACTCTGTCTCAATCCCCTTTAGTTCCTATTATTGGCCAATAATACTAAGTTTTTCACTCACAAGGCGGATGATGCGGAGAATAGTCCGAGGCGTCGAAGATTTGTTTGGTTGTCCAGGGCTGGTCCAAGGGAAAGCGTGGGTCGGGCGACTAGTATGAGGGTATCTTTACTCAAACTGTTAAATTGAATCAGTTTTAGGAGCGAGAGAGCGAATTTTGAGAATTTTAGTTGCGCAATGCAATGAAAACGTGGAGGCAGTTGCAATCTAATGTCTAACTGAGTCTTATAGACGCGAACTGGGGGGATGGTAGCTTGTCGCAGGCAGGATTGAGGGTGGGGGCGCGGCGCGCAGCCTTATATCTCTCCCCCTCCCCGCTCGGTGGTGCGCTGGGCGCCCACGGCGGGAGGACCGGGCGGCATCTCCCTGCCCTCTGCTGTGATGCGTGTCATTCTTTCTATGTAATGTGCGTGATTCCCGATCCCCTCGAATTCGTATTTTCTGCTTCATTTGGATTCCGAAACGGGAGGAAAGGCATCTGTGAGCTGCGGCTCACATTCCCCCGCGTTCCGGAAGCCAGCACTTTCTTTGAAAATGCTGGGTATCGGCAACGGAATCGTCGGGTAGGTCTGCTGCAACGCCACCTCATAAGCTCTTCTCCGACACCCTGCGCATAGGTCCGGGCGTTGCTCCCCCTTATGGTCGCCGTTGCAGGTGGCCAGCTGGGCTCCTTGCTTGAATGCCCTCTTCTGTCTCTCCCAAAATTCTTTACAAGCATAGCATCGGAAGGCCACGAGCTGGGAACAATGTTTCTTGCAAATCGGGCAACGAATTCTCTTGTGGGCCTTGTGTTGCTTGGCTGCAGATGATTTGAAGCGCCTCAGGATTAACTTCGGTACGGTCTTGGGTGATTCCGGACATACTCCGACGACCACTTCCAGTTCTTCCCCGTGGTTGGCTACCCTTGGTCTCCCTTCTTCTTCACTAGCACTCGAGGAGGATGGTGGCAACGGCATGCGGCCTCCCTTGTGCGTTGCGTTGCGCAATGCCATGGCTGGCTCTCTGAACGGCGAAATGGGTTGAGTTGGCGATTTTCGAGCGCTGGAGTTAGGTGTGATGGACCTCGCTCTTGATGTCGATGCTACAGGCGATCTTCGAGTATCCGTTGCCATTTCTCTCAACTCGTCTGCACCGGGTTCGGATGCCTGTTGCTCCAGAATGGCGGTGGATTGCTCGGGTCTCGGGTCGATCGGGGTTGAAGTACGGTGGGGAGGTGAGGAAGTTACAGTTCTCGCCGCAGGTGGCTCTGCGATTTCCACGCCCAAGGCCGCCTTCAATACCTGATTTTCCTTCCACGCTGCCGCTCGCTCTCTCAACAATTTCGCTCTCTCTGTTCTCAATTCCTCGCGTTGCTCCAGGAGGTTGTCGCGTTCCTGTGCTATACGTTGATATTGTGGTACCCATCTAGCCACCCTCAGCATGGCCACCACTGCAATATAGCCATTTGATATCCGCGTCATACGTATATCGCCCATTGCCGCATATCGAATACAGTTGACAATTCCCGCTAGCGTGGTTTGGGGCGCGTCGCATGGCTCTGGAGTAGTTACATGATCCATGGGAATCGACTCATACGCTTCAGCTTCTTCTTGGAAAGTATCCAAGACCTGCTGCACATATTCGTCAAAGGGCGGATCCCCCTCGATCCCGATGGCTTGCTCGAGTTGTTGTTGATTCATCCTGCGAACATACAGAAAAACCAGACTAAGCATCCCTGCCCGAGGAAAAGTTGCATTTTGGATTCGAATGAGGCCATTACTTTAATGGGGTTTGAGCCAGAGATTATGAAATATTTATTGACCTGAGGGGTCCAAATGTTTTGAATGTCTTGAAGAGACCTAGTGAAAATTTGTGACTTGAAGAGTCTTTCAAAGAAATGTTAGCTTTAGTTAGTCGTAAGTTTTTCGCTATTAGTCAGTAAGTCAGTCGTAGCTTGTGTGATCGCTCCCATATGGAGTTTGCGATAATTTACGGGTTCTCGCTGCCGCAGTTTGTACGAGTGGCCAGGTTCCTCCTGTTCCTGGTCCGGGGTTGAGGCGGTGGTGGTGTCGTCGGGTTCCTCCTTGATTGGTACGGGAACGGTGCGAGGTTCCTGCGGTTGATGTGCTAGCGCATCGACAAAGTCTTCGTCTTCCTCGCACGACACGTCTCCCGGCTCGCCGATACCGGTCACCGGATCGCTAGACCGGGCAGGCGGCGTTGCGCAACTCGCATCCTTGCGTGGGAACAGCTCGCCAACGTCAAGTTGGTCGTCGTCGTTCAATTCATCTTCCAGCGGTGTGACCGACTCCTCCTGTCTGGTCTGTGTTGCAGGTTGCTCCTCGACATCGAGGAAGGCGTCATCCGGGATCCCGGCAACGAAGGCCGGTTTCAAACGGTTCAAATGGACGGTTTGTTGTCGAACATCTGCGGTATCTCTAATCTGGTAGGTGACCTCGGAGTGTTTCCGAGTAATTACCCATGGTCCCGACCACGGGCTCCAGAATTTGCGAGCGACGCCCGTCGGTGGCTGAAGGTCTCTCAGGTACACTCGATCTCCCACCTCAAAAGATCGTGCGGTTCTTCGCAGATTAATTGCCTCACTACGTTTCTGCCAAGCCTGGTGCAGGTAGTGCCTTGTTGCGTTGCGGGCTTGTTGTAAGTTGCGCAACATTGCGGCTCCCTCGAATCCGGTTGTTAAGCCTTGTAACGACTCGTTTGGTAGTCGCAGCTCTCTTCCAAAAGTAAGGAAGTTTGGCGAAAACCCAGTACTCTTGTGAGGTGTGGCTCGGTAAGCTGCCAGGGCCACAGGCATCATGGCCTCCCATGCGGTGGTACGTTTGCATATCTTTGCGAGTATAGTGGCGAAAGTACGGTGGAACCGCTCACACACGCCGTTACCCTCCGGGTGGTAAGCGGTTGTGAAGATTTGTTGGACTCCCCACCTCTCACACAGCTCCCGGGTGGAGCTGGCGGTGAAGGCGGTTCCCCGGTCGGATACCATGCGCTCCGGTACTCCGTGGGTGGGAATATATTTTGTTGCGAGGACTCTGGCGACAGTTGCGGCCGAACAATCGGGGACGGCATAAGCTTCGGCGTATTTTGAAAAGTGGTCGACTGCCGTCATAATGTAACGTGACGTTCCGGCCGTTGCAATGGGCCCCACGAAGTCTACGCCCACAATTTGTCCTGGCCGTTCCGGCAACAATGGTTTCTGGATTGGTTGTTTGAGGTTGTTTGGAGTCATTCGTTTTTGACAGGTATCGCACGCTCGGACGAACTGTTGAACGTCCTTCCTTAGTCCCGGCCACGTGCCCAGTCGACGCACGAGCCTCTCGGTCACTTCGGCGCCCGGATGACCTGCCCAGATATTACGATGGCATCGGTGGATGAGCCATTCCCGCAACGTTCCTGGCATCATAGGAACCCACTCGTCCTGTCCATCACTCCGCACCTGTGCTTCCCAGACACCTGATCTGCATCGTACGCGATCCTGATGTCTGCTGGTCACGGTGGATTGTATCCAGACATCCAAATTTTGGGCGGCGATCATCAATTCCCTCGGAAATTCTAAGGTCAAGGCCGCTATGCCCACCCGGCTGAGGCCATCGGCGTGTGCCATTGCGGTCCCTGGACGGTATCTGGGAATGTAGTCATATTCGGCCAGTCTCATAATCCATCTCCCTATACGAGACGTAGGGTCTTTGAGCCTGAGCGCCGCGGTTAGTGCCATGTGGTCTGTTTGCAGTTCGAAGGTGGCGCCGAGCAGATACTCTTGGAAATGCCGGATGGCCCAGACCACGGCCAGCAACTCCCTCTCCGTTACAGAGTATCTCGTTTCCGCTGGGTTCAACTTTCTACTTGCAAACGCCACCGGTCGCTCCTCTCCGTCCACCTCCTGGGACAGCACTGCTCCCAACGCCACGCCCGACGCATCTGTAGCGAGCACGAAGGGCTTATCCAGATCGGGATATGTCAAGACCGGTTCGGACGCGAGCTGCTGTTTCAGGGTCTCGAAAGCCAGTTGATGTTCCTCGGTCCATTCGTATGTTACGGTCTTCTTCAGTAGGTTGGTCAGGGGAACCGAAGTGGCGGCATAGTTAGGGATGAAGCGGCGATAGAACCCCGCCAAACCCAGGAACGATCGCAGTTGGTTTCTTGTAACCGGTACCGGGAATTCGTCGATGGCGCGAGTTTTGTCAGAGTCAGTGAGAAGTCCCGTGCGAGTCACCTTGTGCCCGAGGAATTTCACCTCGCTTCTCAAGAATTCGCACTTTGGTAGGTTGACCTGGAGACGGGCATCCTGGAGTCGCTCGAACACCCTGGTCAGCTTCGCCAGATGTTCCTCACGCGTTGCAGCGAACACAATCACATCGTCGAGGTAGACGAGGCAATCCCGACCCAAAAGACCATCTAATACGTCATTCATTACTCTCTGGAACGTTGCTGGAGCGTTTTTAAGTCCAAACGGCATCCGGTTGTATTCAAAATGTCTACCCAAAACGGAAAAGGCGGTCCGCTCCTTAGATTCCGGGTGCACAGGAATTTGGTGGTATCCAGAGATTAAGTCCAGGGTGGAAAAGTAGCTACTTCCTCCCAACAGGGCCAATGTCTCCTGCATTCTTGGTAGTGGGTAGGCGTCCCCTTTGGTAATACGATTTAGTAGTCGAAAGTCCGTGCAGAAGCGCCACTTCTGTTCTTCCCCCGGTTGTGTCTTTTTCTTAACTAGTAATACTGGGGCGCACCACGGGCTTTCGGACGGGCGAATGATGTCATTGGCGAGCATATCCTTGACTTGCTCCTCCACGATGGGTCGCAGGGCGTGAGGTATTGGGTAAGGCTTCTGTGCGGTTATCGTTGCTTGGGTTGGCTGGATGCGATGCGTCACTCCCAAGCTACATCCTTCCGCCGAAGGTGGTCGAAAGAGCGGCTCAAATCGCTCCAAAACGACTCGAGTCGGAACGGCGTCCTCATGGTCGAGGTGTTTCAACTTTTCTAACACCACATCGTCAAACGCGGGTTTCGGCTCATCCCATTGATCCGTCGGGATCAGCTCCCATTCCTCCGGATGTTCCAGGATGGAATGTGAGTTTTCATCCTCCTCCATGTTTTCGTCCTCCTCCATAGCCTCATTCGCGACAACTGTGATGTCGCTCGATTGGTGAGTTTCCTGGTTCATGGTAGCTTGCACTTGGGCTACGATATTCGCCCATATTTCCGTTTGAGTTGCTGGTGACAACGTTGCAAGCAACGTTGCAGGGGTTGCAACCTCGACTTCTGCCAGTTTCTTCAATGCCACCTCATCATTTTGCGGAATTATAGTTGGTGTTGCTGCCGTTACAGTCATCATTTCAGGCGCCGCGACGTCAGCGACGGCCGGTTCTGTGAACGTCATGGAATGATCCTGAACAGTTGCAGTCAGCATGTCGGGCATTGCAGGGGCAGCAACGGCCACCTCCACGGTTGTGGTGGCAACTGGAGTTGCGGTCGGAACGGCGGAAAGTCCGTCGTCCATGACGGCAGATCTCTGCGCTGTGGTTCCCACCTCGTTTGGTAATTTTGCAGTTTGTTGTGCCGGAGCCGCTGGGGTTGCAAGACTCTGTTCAGAGAATTCAGACGCGGCCAACGTTGCGGGAGTTGCGGTGTTTCCGTCGGCTTGTTCCGGCAACGACGTCTCCACTGGAGTTGCTGGAGTTGTTGGGACTGTGACGACTTCGGGCTGGTTGTTCCCAACCTCATTCACCGAAAACGGATTTAGAGGAACAGCGGTGGTACCCGGGGAGGTGCTAGGAAACGCTGTGAGGGTTGCGGTTGCGCAACTTTCATTGTTAATCACAACTGGTTTCCTCCTCTCCGATACCGTGACTGTTTCCACTGTGAATGGTTCGTCCTCTTCTTCCCTCTTGGTCACCGTTGTGCCACGCGGGGTGTAATGTTGGTATTCCATACGCGGCCCCGTTGTCAATGTGAGGGGAATCTTTCTTAGAATGTCTAATCCCAAAAGGTCCAGGGAAGCATCTCGTCGGGCGAAAACTGCGAAGGTATGCACGAACTTATGCTCCCCGATCTGGGTAGGCACCTGTTGCTCTCCCGCGAACGGTAAGGGATATCCATCAGCGCCCCATGCCATTGTTTTGGTGGGCAAAAGGGGAATTCCCTTTATCGGACTGGAAAGCACTGATAACGCCGCTCCCGTGTCGAGGGTCATGCTTCGGGTTTCCGGACCAAGTCCGACCTGCACTCTAATGGTTCTGACCATTGGCTGTTCCACGGCGGGAATGTGATTTTCACTTTGGGGTTGTTTGTAACGGGCTATCGCGCCGGCCCCACTAGGTGGTTCCTCTCGGCGCGCCGGCGGGTTCGATATGGGCAGTAATCTTTTCTTCCGGAAGCAATCTTCCTCAAGATGCTCGCGAACACCACAAAAATCGCAAAAGATAGTGCGTTGCGGGCTGTCGGGACACTCGACCGGAAAGTGCTGCCTACTAGCGCAAAACATACACGGAAAACGAGGTACAGGCGGTTCGGGGGTTTTAGGGTTCCAGGTATCCGTGCGGTAGTTGTCCCGACGTTCGGTGTCTCGTGGACTCTGGTCGGCGGGGTAACGGGATCGCTCCCTTCGAGGTTCCTCCTCTTGAACGGTTCTTGCCTTTTCGGGGTCCCGCCGCGTGCATTTGGCGGCAAAATGCTCTAGGCTCCCGCATTTATAACACCGACGATCGTTGACCGCGGCCAGGTCCCATCTTTCTTCCACATCCTCGGTATTTTCGAGCGTCTCCTCTATTTCTTCTGCCCTCTTTAATGCCGTTCGGAGTGTTATGGGTCGATTTGCGACGAGAAAAGAACTCAAACGCCCGCCAACACCTCGGATGAACGCGCTGAGTGTTTTACGCTCCACCCAACTGTTTTTATCGTGAGCATCCATGTTGGCTCCCTCTTCGATGATAGCGCAACGCGCTATACCTCGTACACGGTCCGCAAACTGTCGCAGCGTTTCGGACGGGTTTCGCTTCACCGTCCACAGCAAGGCGGCCGCATGCTGAGGGTTTTCTTTTCTAAACCAGATCAGCATCTCATCTCGTGCGGTCCGATATGCTTGTTCGCTGTTGAGGTTATCTTGTCTATCGATGAGAAACTGTTTGGCCGTTCCGCGCGCTTTAGCCCGGAGGAGTCTGATTTTCTGGGTCGCGGTAAGGTTCGCGGCCACTGCGTCAAAATTCGCGAAAAAGGATGTCACATTCAGCGCTCCCATCGCGTCGGGGTCCCAAGGGTCAATTTCGAGAAATATGGATCTAGGGATATCGTCTTTATCCCCTCCCCGAGTCGCTTGGTTGTAACTTCTAAGCAATGTGGTCATCTCCCGCATTGTTTGCGTCATGGAGTCAATGGAATCTGCCCCCACCGTTATAGGTGAAGTGGAGCGGTCATCTTCAAAATTATTCTTTCCCGGGCTCAACATATTGCAAAATGTTTGCGTCACACAAAGCTAAGAAGTTAGTCAGTCTTGATAAGGTCGTTGCACAACGGTGCAATGTCAAGTTAAATATCAGGTAGAATTTTCAGCCGTATTGCACAACGGTGCGGCTTGTAGGCTACTGCAATCTTCGCACAACGGTGCGTGAAACAAAATATATTGGGCACAACGGTGCAACAAAATGAAATTTCGCACAATCGGTGCGATGCAAAAAATCAAACAACAAATTATAGTCGCAATCGGCGACAATAATGCACTTTTCCTTTGGCGTACAATTCAGATATGGGATGCTCCCCTACCTATCCTATAGCTACGTACCTGATTAATAGTGGTTTTTCTTACTAAAATTGCTCGCACCTAAGGCTCCGCTAAGTATGTACCCAACCTTAAGTTGCGTTGCAAATTTAGGAAAAGATGAATTTAAAATTTTGTTATAGTAATTTAAATGAATTTAACATTAACGTTGTACCCGCAATGAAGTTGCGTTGCGGTACGGTGGACAGCGTTATTATGTATAAAATTGAATTTAAAGTTGAGTTGCTGAAGGCAGTTGCACAACGTTGTTGTAATTGAATAAAGTTGCTGAAGGCAATTGCACAACGTTAGAGCGTTACAGAATAAAATTTTGGGTTCGTTACGAAGCTTGCTTCGTAAAAAATCCGATTCGCTGCCACCAATTTGTAAGCTGCCTAGCCCTGAAGGGGGTTCGGCAATGTAACGTTGTGCTGTATGGAATAGAAAAGACAAGAAAATGTTTGCAACTTAAAGTTAGGTAATGTGAGGAAATACTTAACTCGGCGGTGCAAGAGGTAGCGGTCGATGACGTAGGCAACTGCGTAGAACCTGTAATGGAGTACTCCCTGAAGGGGCTTCACCTCGTACTCGAAGACAAAGAAGAAAGGATAGCAATGCGACGTTGCGCAAGGTAACTATGAATTTTCCTAGGGTGAAGTATTGAATTTTGTATACTCAATTTGACTTTAATTTTAACCACTTTTATGTTTCAGGTGTAGCTGTGAAGAAGAACTCAAGAAGTAAAAAATGAACTGCGTGTAATCGACGTCAAACGAAAGATAAAATTATGTACATGTACAAATATTTAGTACAATAATAAAACTTGTGAAACAATTGCAAAAATACTGTCTGTCGAAATGTTCCTTGAAGGTAAAATTGGGTAATTACCAGGTAAGTATTTATAGTTAACTAGATACGAATGACTCTCTCTACTGATCTTCACAACAAAATGGACTTGAATTTAACGAGTGGCTTAAGGGCGACTCGGCAAAGGTAAGTAATTTTACACTGGTATAATTAATACTAAACTCTGTCTCAATCCCCTTTAGTTCCTATTATTGGCCAATAATACTAAGTTTTTCACTCACAAGGCGGATGATGCGGAGAATAGTCCGAGGCGTCGAAGGTTTGTTTGGTTGTCCAGGGCTGGTCCAAGGGAAAGCGTGGGTCGGGCGACTAGTATGAGGGTATCTTTACTCAAACTGTTAAATTGAATCAGTTTTAGGAGCGAGAGAGCGAATTTTGAGAATTTTAGTTGCGCAATGCAATGAAAACGTGGAGGCAGTTGCAATCTAATGTCTAACTGAGTCTTATAGACGCGAACTGGGGGGATGGTAGCTTGTCGCAGGCAGGATTGAGGGTGGGGGCGCGGCGCGCAGCCTTATATCTCTCCCCCTCCCCGCTCGGTGGTGCGCTGGGCGCCCACGGCGGGAGGACCGGGCGGCATCCCCCTGCCCTCTGCTGTGATGCGTGTCATTCTTTCTATGTAATGTGCGTGATTCCCGATCCCCTCGAATTCGTATTTTCTGCTTCATTTGGATTCCGAAACGGGAGGAAAGGCATCTGTGAGCTGCGGCTCACATTCCCCCGCGTTCCGGAAGCCAGCACTTTCTTTGAAAATGCTTGGGTATCGGCAACGGAATCGTCGGGTAGGTCTGCTGCAACGCCACCTCATAAGCTCTTCTCCGACACCCTGCGCATAGGTCCGGGCGTTGCTCCCCCTTATGGTCGCCGTTGCAGGTGGCCAGCTGGGCTCCTTGCTTGAATGCCCTCTTCTGTCTCTCCCAAAATTCTTTACAAGCATAGCATCGGAAGGCCACGAGCTGGGAACAATGTTTCTTGCAAATCGGGCAACGAATTCTCTTGTGGGCCTTGTGTTGCTTGGCTGCAGATGATTTGAAGCGCCTCAGGATTAACTTCGGTACGGTCTTGGGTGATTCCGGACATACTCCGACGACCACTTCCGGTTCTTCCCCGTGGTTGGCTACCCTTGGTCTCCCTTCTTCTTCACTAGCACTCGAGGAGGATGGTGGCAGCGGCATGCGGCCTCCCTTGCGCGTTGCGTTGCGCAATGCCATGGCTGGCTCTCTGAACGGTGAAATGGGTTGAGTTGGCGATTTTCGAGCGCTGGAGTTAGGTGTGATGGACCTCGCTCTTGATGTCGATGCTACAGGCGATCTTCGAGTATCCGTTGCCATTTCTCTCAACTCGTCTGCACCGGGTTCGGATGCCTGTTGCTCCAGGAATGGCGGTGGATTGCTCGGGTCTCGGGTCGATCGGGGTTGAAGTACGGTGGGGAGGTGAGGAAGTTACAGTTCTCGCCGCAGGTGGCTCTGCGATTTCCACGCCCAAGGCCGCCTTCAATACCTGATTTTCCTTCCACGCTGCCGCTCGCTCTCTCAACAATTTCGCTCTCTCTGTTCTCAATTCCTCGCGTTGCTCCAGGAGGTTGTCGCGTTCCTGTGCTATACGTTGATATTGTGGTACCCATCTAGCCACCCTCAGCATGGCCACCACTGCAATATAGCCATTTGATATCCGCGTCATACGTATATCGCCCATTGCCGCATATCGAATACAGTTGACAATTCCCGCTAGCGTGGTTTGGGGCGCGTCGCATGGCTCTGGAGTAGTTACATGATCCATGGGAATCGACTCATACGCTTCAGCTTCTTCTTGGAAAGTATCCAAGACCTGCTGCACATATTCGTCAAAGGGCGGATCCCCCTCGATCCCGATGGCTTGCTCGAGTTGTTGTTGATTCATCCTGCGAACATACAGAAAAACCAGACTAAGCATCCCTGCCCGAGGAAAAGTTGCATTTTGGATTCGAATGAGGCCATTACTTTAATGGGGTTTGAGCCAGAGATTATGAAATATTTATTGACCTGAGGGGTCCAAATGTTTTGAATGTCTTGAAGAGACCTAGTGAAAATTTGTGACTTGAAGAGTCTTTCAAAGAAATGTTAGCTTTAGTTAGTCGTAAGTTTTTCGCTATTAGTCAGTAAGTCAGTCGTAGCTTGTGTGATCGCTCCCATATGGAGTTTGCGATAATTTACGGGTTCTCGCTGCCGCAGTTTGTACGAGTGGCCAGGTTCCTCCTGTTCCTGGTCCGGGGTTGAGGCGGTGATGGTGTCGTCGGGTTCCTCCTTGATTGGTACGGGAACGGTGCGAGGTTCCTGCGGTTGATGTGCTAGCGCATCGACAAAGTCTTCGTCTTCCTCGCACGACACGTCTCCCGGCTCGCCGATACCAGGTCACCGGATCGCTAGACCGGGCAGGCGGCGTTGCGCAACTCGCATCCTTGCGTGGTAACAGCTCGCCAACGTCAAGTTGGTCGTCGTCGTTCAATTCATCTTCCAGCGGTGTGACCGACTCCTCCTGTCTGGTCTGTGTTGCAGGTTGCTCCTCGACATCGAGGAAGGCGTCATCCGGGATCCCGGCAACGAAGGCCGGTTTCAAACGGTTCAAATGGACGGTTTGTTGTCGAACATCTGCGGTATCTCTAATCTGGTAGGTGACATCGGAGTGTTTCCGAGTAATTACCCATGGTCCCGACCACGGGCTCCAGAATTTGCGAGCGACGCCCGTCGGTGGCTGAAGGTCTCTCAGGTACACTCGATCTCCCACCTCAAAAGATCGTGCAGTTCTTCGCAGATTAATTGCCTCACTACGTTTCTGCCAAGCCTTGTGCAGGTAGTGCATCGTTGCATTGCGGGCTTGTTGTAAATTGCGCAACATTGCGGCTCCCTCGAATCCGGTTGTTAGGCCTTGCAACGACTCGTTTGGCAGTCTCAGCTCTCTTCCAAAAGTAAGGAAGTTTGGCGAAAACCCAGTACTCTTGTGAGGTGTGGCTCGGTAAGCTGCCAGGGCCACAGGCATCATGGCCTCCCATGCGGTGGTACGTTTGCATATCTTTGCGAGTATAGTGGCGAAAGTACGGTGGAACCGCTCACACACGCCGTTACCCTCCGGGTGGTAAGCGGTTGTGAAGATTTGTTGGACTCCCCACCTCTCACACAGCTCCCGGGTGGAGCTGGCGGTGAAGGCGGTTCCCCGGTCGGATACCATGCGCTCCGGTACTCCGTGGGTGGGAATATATTTTGTTGCGAGGACTCTGGCGACAGTTGCGGCCGAACAATCGGGGACGGCATAAGCTTCGGCGTATTTTGAAAAGTGGTCGACTGCCGTCATAATGTAACGTGACGTTCCGGCCGTTGCAATGGGCCCCACGAAGTCTACGCCCACAATTTGTCCTGGCCGTTCCGGCAACAATGGTTTCTGGATTGGTTGTTTGAGGTTGTTTGGAGTCATTCGTTTTTGACAGGTATCGCACGCTCGGACGAACTGTTGAACGTCCTTCCTTAGTCCCGGCCACGTGCCCAGTCGACGCACGAGCCTCTCGGTCACTTCGGCGCCCGGATGACCTGCCCAGATATTACGATGGCATCGGTGGATGAGCCATTCCCGCAACGTTCCTGGCATCATAGGAACCCACTCGTCCTGTCCATCACTCCGCACCTGTGCTTCCCAGACACCTGATCTGCATCGTACGCGATCCTGATGTCTGCTGGTCACGGTGGATTGTATCCAGACATCCAAATTTTGGGCGGCGATCATCAATTCCCTCGGAAATTCTAAGGTCAAGGCTGCTATGCCCACCCGGCTGAGGCCGTCGGCGTGTGCCATTGCGGTCCCTGGACGGTATCTGGGAATGTAGTCATATTCGGCCAGTCTCATAATCCATCTCCCTATACGAGACGTAGGGTCTTTGAGCCTGAGCGCCGCGGTTAGTGCCATGTGGTCTGTTTGCAGTTCGAAGGTGGCGCCGAGCAGATACTCTTGGAAATGCCGGATGGCCCAGACCACGGCCAGCAACTCCCTCTCCGTTACAGAGTATCTCGTTTCCGCTGGGTTCAACTTTCTACTTGCAAACGCCACCGGTCGCTCCTCTCCGTCCACCTCCTGGGACAGCACGGCTCCCAACGCTACGCCCGATGCATCTGTAGCGAGCACGAAGGGCTTATCCAGATCGGGATATGCCAAGACCGGTTCGGACGCGAGCTGCTGTTTCAGGGTCTCGAAAGCCAGTTGATGTTCCTCGGTCCATTCGTATGGTACGGTCTTCTTCAGTAGGTTGGTCAGGGGAACCGAAGTGGCGGCATAGTTAGGGATGAAGCGGCGATAGAACCCCGCCAAACCCAGGAACGATCGCAGTTGGTTTCTTGTAACCGGTACCGGAAATTCGTCGATGGCGCGAGTTTTGTCAGAGTCAGTGAGAAGTCCCGTGCGAGTCACCTTGTGCCCGAGGAATTTCACCTCGCTTCTTAAGAATTCGCACTTTGGTAGGTTGACCTGGAGACGGGCATCCTGGAGTCGCTCGAACACCCTGGTCAGCTTCGCCAGATGTTCCTCACGCGTTGCAGCGAACACAATCACATCGTCGAGGTAGACGAGGCAATCCCGACCCAAAAGACCATCTAATACGTCATTCATTACTCTCTGGAACGTTGCTGGAGCGTTTTTAAGTCCAAACGGCATCCGGTTGTATTCAAAATGTCTACCCAAAACGGAAAAGGCGGTCCGCTCCTTAGATTCCGGGTGCACCGGAATTTGGTGGTATCCAGAGATTAAGTCAAGGGTGGAAAAGTAGCTACTTCCTCCCAACAGGGCCAATGTCTCCTGCATTCTCGGTAGTGGGTAGGCGTCCCCTTTGGTAATACGATTTAGTAGTCGAAAGTCCGTGCAGAAGCGCCACTTCTGTTCTTCCCCCGGTTGTGTCTTTTTCTTACTAGTAATACTGGGGCGCACCACGGGCTTTCGGACGGGCGAATGATGTCATTAGGCGAGCATATCCTTGACTTGCTCCTCCACGATGGGTCGCAGGGCGTGAGGTATTGGGTAAGGCTTTTGTGCGGTTATCGTTGCTTGGGTTGGCTGGATGCGATGCGTCACTCCCAAGCTACATCCTTCCGCCGAAGGTGGTCGAAAAAGCGGCTCAAATCGCTCCAAAACGACTCGAGTCGGAACGGCGTCCTCATGGTCGAGGTGTTTCAACTTTTCTAACACCACATCGTCAAACGCGGGTTTCGGCTCATCCCATTGATCCGTCGGGATCAGCTCCCATTCCTCCGGATGTTCCAGGATGGAATGTGAGTTTTCATCCTCCTCCGTGTTTTCGTCCTCCTCCATAGCCTCATTCGCGACAGCTGTGACGTCGCTCGATTGGTGAGTTTCCTGGTTCATGGTAGCTTGCACTTGGGCTACGATATTCGCCCATATTTCCGTTTGAGTTGCTGGTGACAACGTTGCAGGCAACGTTGCAGGGGTTGCAACCTCGACTTCTGCCAGTTTCTTCAATGCCACCTCATCATTTTGCTGAATTATAGTTGGTGTTGTTGCCGTTACAGTCATCATTTCAGGCGCCGCGACGTCAGCGACGGCTGGTTCTGTGAACGTCATGGAATGGTCCTGAATCGTTGCAGTCAGCATGTCGGGCATTGCAGGGGCAGCAACGGCTACCTCCATGGTTGTGGTGGCAACTGGAGCTGCGGTCGGAACGGCGGGAAGTCCGTCGTCCACGACGGCAGATCTCTGCGCTGTGGTTCCCACCTCGTTTGGTAAATTTGCCGTTTGTTGTGCCGGAGCCGCTGGGGTTGCAAGACTCCGCTCAGAGAATTCAGACGCGGCCAACGTCGCGGGAGTTGCGGTGTTTCCGTCGGCTTGTTCCGGCAACGACGTCTCCACTGGAGTTGCTGGAGTTGTTGGGACTGTGACGACTTCGGGCTGGTTGTTCCCAACCTCATTCACCGAAAACGGATTTAGAGGAACAGCGGTGGTACCCGGGGAGGTGCTAGGAAACGCTGTGAGGGTTGCGGTTGCGCAACTTTCATTGTTAATCACAACTGGTTTCCTCCTCTCCGATACCGTGACTGTTCCCACTGTGAATGGTTCGTCCTCTTCTTCCCTCTTGGTCACCGTTGTGCCACGCGGGGTGCAATGTTGGTACTCCATACGCGGCCCCGTTGTCAATGTGAGGGGAATCTTTCTTAGAATGTCCAATCCCAAAAGGTCCAGGGAAGCATCTCGTCGGGCGAAAACTGCGAAGGTATGTACGAACTTATGCTCCCCGATCTGGGTGGGCACCTGTTGCTCTCCCGCGAACGGCAAGGGATATCCATCAGCGCCCCATGCCATTGTTTTGGTGGGCAAAAGGGGAATTCCCTTTATCGGACTGGAAAGCACCGATAACGCCGCTCCCGTGTCGAGGGTCATGCTTCAGGTTTCCGGACCAAGTCCGACCTGCACTCTAATGGTTCTGACCATTGGCTGTTCCACGGCGGGAATGTGATTTTCACTTTGGGGTTGTTTGTAACGGGCTATCGCGCCGGCCCCACTAGGTGGTTCCTCTCGGCGCGCCGGCGGGTTCGATATGGGCAGTAATCTTTTCTTCCGGAAGCAATCTTCCTCAAGATGCTCGCGAACACCACAAAAATCGCAAAAGATAGTGCGTTGCGGGCTGTTGGGACACTCGACCGGAAAATGCTGCCTACTAGCGCAAAACATACACGGAAAACGAGGTACAGGCGGTTCGGGGGTTTTAGGGTTCCAGGTATCCGTGCGGTAGTTGTCCCGACGTTCGGTGTCTCGTGGACTCTGGTCGGCGGGGTAACGGGATCGCTCCCTTCGAGGTTCCTCCTCTTGAACGGTTCTTGCCTTTTCGGGGTCCCGCCGCGTGCATTTGGCGGCAAAATGCTCTAGGCTCCCGCATTTATAACACCGACGATCGTTGACCGCGGCCAGGTCCCATCTTTCTTCCACATCCTCGGTATTTTCGAGCGTCTCCTCTATTTCTTCTGCCCTCCTTAATGCCGTTCGGAGTGTTATGGGTCGATTTGCGACGAGAAAAGAACTCAAACGCCCGCCAACACCTCGGATGAACGCGCTGAGTGTTTTACGCTCCACCCAACTGTTTTTATCGTGAGCATCCATGTTGGCTCCCTCTTCGATGATAGCGCAACGCGCTATACCTCGTACACGGTCCGCAAACTGTCGCAGCGTTTCGGACGGGTTTCGCTTCACCGTCCACAGCAAGGCGGCCGCATGCTGAGGGTTTTCTTTTCTAAACCAGATCAGCATTTCATCTCGTGCGGTCCGATATGCTTGTTCGCTGTTGAGGTTGTCTTGTCTATCAATAAGAAACTGCTTGGCCGTTCCGCGCGCTTTAGCCCGGAGGAGTCTGATTTTCTGGGTCGCGGTAAGGTTCGCGGCCACTGCGTCAAAATTCGCGAAAAAGGATGTCACATTCAGCGCTCCCATCGCGTCGGGGTCCCAAGGGTCAATTTCGAGAAATATGGATCTAGGGATATCGTCTTTATCCCCTCCCCGAGTCGCTTGGTTGTAACTTCTAAGCAATGTGGTCATCTCCCGCATTGTTTGCGTCATGGAGTCAATGGAATCTGCCCCCACCGTTATAGGTGAAGTGGAGCGGTCATCTTCAAAATTATTCTTTCCCGGGCTCAACATATTGCAAAATGTTTGCGTCACACAAAGCTAAGAAGTTAGTCAGTCTTGATAAGGTCGTTGCACAACGGTGCAATGTCAAGTTAAATATCAGGTAGAATTTTCAGCCGTATTGCACAACGGTGCGGCTTGTAGGCTACTGCAATCTTCGCACAACGGTGCGTGAAACAAAATATATTGGGCACAACGGTGCAACAAAATGAAATTTCGCACAATCGGTGCGATGCAAAAAATCAAACAACAAATTATAGTCGCAATCGGCGACAATAATGCACTTTTCCTTTGGCGTACAATTCAGATATGGGATGCTCCCCTACCTATCCTATAGCTACGTACCTGATTAATAGTGGTTTTTCTTACTAAAATTGCTCGCACCTAAGGCTCCGCTAAGTATGTACCCAACCTTAAGTTGCGTTGCAAATTTAGGAAAAGATGAATTTAAAATTTTGTTATAGTAATTTAAATGAATTTAACATTAACGTTGTACCCGCAATGAAGTTGCGTTGCGGTACGGTGGACAGCGTTATTATGTATAAAATTGAATTTAAAGTTGAGTTGCTGAAGGCAGTTGCACAACGTTGTTGTAATTGAATAAAGTTGCTGAAGGCAATTGCACAACGTTAGAGCGTTACAGAATAAAATTTTGGGTTCGTTACGAAGCTTGCTTCGTAAAAAATCCGATTCGCTGCCACCAATTTGTAAGCTGCCTAGCCCTGAAGGGGGTTCGGCAATGTAACGTTGTGCTGTATGGAATAGAAAAGACAAGAAAATGTTTGCAACTTAAAGTTAGGTAATGTGAGGAAATACTTAACTCGGCGGTGCAAGGGGTAGCGGTCGATGACGTAGGCAACTGCGTAGAACCTGTAATGGAGTACTCCCTGAAGGGGCTTCACCTCGTACTCGAAGACAAAGAAGAAAGGATAGCAATGCGACGTTGCGCAAGGTAACTACGAATTTTCCTAGGGTGAAGTATTGAATTTTGTATACTCAATTTGACTTTAATTTTAACCACTTTTATGTTTCAGGTGTAGCTGTGAAGAAGAACTCAAGAAGTAAAAAATGAACTGCGTGTAATCGACGTCAAACGAAAGATAAAATTATGTACATGTACAAATATTCAGTACAATAATAAAACTTGTGAAACAATTGCAAAATACTGTCTGTCGAAATGTTCCTTGAAGGTAAAATTGGGTAATTACCAGGTAAGTATTTATAGTTAACTAGATACGAATGACTCTTTCTACTGATCTTCACAACAAAATGGACTTGAATTTAACGAGTGGCTTAAGGGCGACTCGGCAAAGGTAAGTAATTTTACACTGGTATAATTAATACTAAACTCTGTCTCAATCCCCTTTAGTTCCTATTATTGGCCAATAATACTAAGTTTTTCACTCACAAGGCGGATGATGCGGAGAATAGTCCGAGGCGTCGAAGGTTTGTTTGGTTGTCCAGGGCTGGTCCAAGGGAAAGCGTGGGTCGGGCGACTAGTATGAGGGTATCTTTACTCAAACTGTTAAATTGAATCAGTTTTAGGAGCGAGAGAGCGAATTTTGAGAATTTTAGTTGCGCAATGCAATGAAAACGTGGAGGCAGTTGCAATCTAATGTCTAACTGAGTCTTATAGACGCGAACTGGGGGGATGGTAGCTTGTCGCAGGCAGGATTGAGGGTGGGGGCGCGGCGCGCAGCCTTATATCTCTCCCCCTCCCCGCTCGGTGGTGCGCTGGGCGCCCACGGCGGGAGGACCGGGCGGCATCCCCCTGCCCTCTGCTGTGATGCGTGTCATTCTTTCTATGTAATGTGCGTGATTCCCGATCCCCTCGAATTCGTATTTTCTGCTTCATTTGGATTCCGAAACGGGAGGAAAGGCATCTGTGAGCTGCGGCTCACATCTATGTGGCTTTCTACTTGAGGACGAAGGGCCAGTGGAACAGGGTAAGGGCGCTGAAACACAGGGGTGGCACCCTTTTTTAAGTTGATGTGTACCAAAAACCCCTTGATTGGAAGATCGTTATCTGCAGCACTGAAAGCCTTGGGGAACTCTCTAGAAAGATTTGGTAAATATGGTGATATGGCTGAAACTGAGGCTGAGGCCAAGAGTTGAGACCGCCAATTTGGTTTTAGAAGAGACAAGGTATCTCTACCCAATATTGCGTAAGGTCGTAAAGTCTGAGCCACCAAAAGTGACGCCTGAACCACTTTCTTGTCTAGGAACAGTGGTGAGTCCCATATACCTAGTATGACTATTTGGCTCCCATTTGCTGCTGTTACTTTGCCTCCATACGTACGCAAAGATGAAACCGAAACAGAAGTAGGTAAGATGTGAGGTGACCTATGATAAATATGAAATGCCCTCAAAAAACCGACTCCCCCCCATACAAGTATTTCGTACAGTGATTGTGTTTTACTTCAGTGAATCTACTTCACTTCAAATACGAAAGGACATGGGTGGGTCTCATCAGTGGGGATGTTGCGATTATTGCCGGGAGTCGACATTGAAGGTAAGTTATCGGAAGATGAGTGAGTGCCTTCTGCCCCAATTTATTTGTTGGGTGCACGCTGTTACCCGGGTTTTCGTGGCGGCTTATAATCAATTTATCGACTGAATTTCATTGGTTGGTAGAAATAAGAGATACTTAGGTGTATTGGGAATTGAGGTTCGAACACGTTAAAATATGAAGAAATACTTATGAGGGGGAAAACCTGCCAGGTGTGCTGTTAGCCTGTTATCTCGATGTCAAAGCATTGAGCAATACATTTACGGCCAAGTGTTATTATTTGAAGTTGGTTGACTCACATAATCGAGCCGTTAACCTGATATCTCTGTCACTTGCGTAGGTTCAGTACATAAGAGATACCTACGTAGCCTATTCACAACCAGAAAGTAATTATTTTTTCTCCTCACAATCTAAGAAAGTGCAGTGAAAATGGATTTAGAAAAGTCTTTTTCAATCGGAAAGTTGAAACCAATTTTTTCCACCTCCCTCCCAACGAAAGGCCTGCTAGCTGTAAGTTACAGCCTGTAACACACAGTATTAAGATCTAAAAGACCCTACTAGCATGGAAGAAGATAGGAATGGTTTTTCCTTTCTTCTTCCGATCTACTGGCCTCCATATGAATCGAACAAAAATCGAATAAAAATTTGGCCGTCCGTCCGCTGTACGCGGCACTTTTGCCACTTAGCATTGACCGATTTTGATGAAATTTGGTATGTAGGCTCCATTTGGGGTCTAGTTGTGCCCCGAAGCTTTTGGTAGATGTAGGTCACTTCTAAGGGTTCCAAAATCAATTTAGAAATTTTGAAAACGCCTTAACTCAAAAAATTTCGATATAAAGGTATTGTTTTTCCTTCAATTTAAGATTCTATAGAATTTTTAGAATTTTTTGAGACCATGCGGAGCTCTGTAGGACAAACCGTTCGCTCCCTACGAAAATTTAAGGGTTTATTGTTGAATTTATTGTTTAAGGGTTGTATATTGAAATATATATAAATCAAAACACGAGTGTGAATCGCAAAAGAGGCCTAATCTCCGTTCAAATTAGAGCTGACTGAAATGCAATCGATGGTTGGTGATTTTGATTTTTTTTTTGATTTTTTTTATTTTTTTTTCATTTTTTATTTTTTTTCCTTCATATTGGATTTTGTAGACGAGTGATCTTTATAGAAAAATAATAAACCATTGTGTAATAATTTGCAGCGTTTTTATCCATTACTTCGAATTTTCCGCGAGATTCAGAAATATCAAATCCAAAGTATTGATATCCAAAAATATCAAAAGCATCGATATTTCGTAATATTCCCTACTGAGTCAGACTTGGTTCACATAGGCGCGTGATGTCCGTAGTCCGTAATTCTGTATGCATTTTTCCTGAACAGTTAATGGTGTGGGATAGATGAAAATCGTGTTGATTTTGGAAAATAAGTCTCCTGTTATTTTTGGGAGACAATCAAAATTTATGATTTCAAAAAATAACCAGGAAAACGGACTTCTTCAACGTGAAGCGGGAACGCTCGCTGATTGGGCTGTTCGGATCGCCGTCTCCTCCCAGTGTTGCCCGTTGGTACGACAAAATCGTGTTATCCAAGAGGAAAGTTATCAAACAAAAACAGGGGAAACCTAATTTTCCCCATCTCGCTTTTTCTATTTTTTTTCAGTTTTTCGATTTCGAACTTAACTGGTTTTGTGAAATGTTGCTTTTGGGGACTATAGATTTCTCAATCTCAGCGCTTCAAGCAGCTGTAAATTAACTATTCCAGGATGACGTCATCCTCCCGGTTTTTTTGAACGTTCATATTTTCTACACTGTTTTGTTTATTCGTAAATTAGGAAGTACGGGCTGAAATTTATGTTTTTCGAGGTGCTGAATTCGATTTTGGGGTCAAAAATAGGAAATTCCGTCGTGTTGAAATTCCTCATTGAATGCTATTGGCTGGAGCCAATTCAGAGGGCGGGAATGATCTTTGCAGATGTCGACTTTTGGAGCAGAGTGCATCGTTTTGAAAAATTGGATATTTTACGCATTACGGATGAACTTCGACAATCTTCGGTAAACTTCGTTACAAACTCTCGTCATTTGTTCACTGAAAGTTTATTGACTCGGTCTCGTTTATTGACAAAACAACCAGAATCATTGTTGTGGTTTGGAAACAATTCTGCGCAGAACGTACTGCGCGCTCTTGCATAATCTCCTAATCATTCAGCCATGTGAACACTCTTTTCTGCTTTACGCACTTTCTGCATTACAGAACACCCCACTTCTCTTTTTACGCATTACACATTACGGACTTTACGCACCAATGTGAACCCAGTTTCACAGAGTCCCGGAGACGAGCTACTGAGCTGTCTGTTTACCTGGCACCATCACTGTGTATAGAATAATGATATAATATCTTCTTATTCAATCTTCTATTCTTACTGGGCACCACCTGTAAAGAGTGCCGTTTTCGTGTTGTCAATGCATTGTGCAATATAGATAAATATACTTACAAATAATAAAAATAAAAACCAATTAAGTATACTGTTCGAATAAAGTGTAGGTATCTGAAGTAGTTAGGTTATTTACTGAGCTCTCGTCTCTGTTCATGAGTTAGTGGCTTCATTAGTTACGTATGAAGAAAACAAGGCTTTCACTAGATAAACTGCAGGTAAATAAGATAATTTTCAATAAACTGATGAAATAATTACTTTTACACATTGAGGCGAACAGACCCAGAGTTTGTTTGTACTTACCAAAAATTGAAGGCCCCCACTCACGATCCGACACGACCAAGGAAAATAATGACGCCGGTTGGTCTCTATTTTCCATAGTTTATTGCTAAACGTAAAATATCGGTTCCTATTATTATATGAGTGATCCATGGAGATAATGTTTCCTAGACATTTATTTTCGTACCTTTTTCAATGAATGGAGTAAAGTGCCTCATCCTTTCTTAGGAAGTTACGGAAATATTCTTCCAAAAGCCAAAATGACAACAATAATGCTCAATTATAGGGAAACGAAAATTTCACACCTTACTTACCTACAACAGCCAAAACTTACAGCCAAGAAATTGACCGAAGCGTCTCCAAATGACAGGTAGCTAAGTAATAAAATAAAATGCGATGTCCTAAATAAAATAAGAATTAATGTCATGTAATTTGGAGCTATGCACTTACTTCATGTGTGAAAATCTGCTTCTCATCTCCAACCACCTCTTCGTCCACCACCTCCTATTCGGGGGGGCGGTACGTCGTCTTTTTAGTCTTCAAGACTTTGATTGCTAATGAAAGCCCACTTTTTGGCATTTACTTAAAAATAGAGCCATTGCTCTGTATAATTTGAAAAACAAACTATTGAAAGCTAGGAAGGAAGAGAAGAGGTAAGGTTGATTAAACATGATTACTACATATTGGCAGAAAAAAGAACCATTGCAATCCATTGAAATTTCATTTAGTAGCTCATTGTAAATGTACTTTCTCCGAATTTCTCTAATATTTGGTTACTAATTCGGTTCCTCTTGACTTTTATTTCAGGAATAATGGCACCTCTCAGTCTAAGTTCCGTTCTGAAGAGTGGGAACATGAAAATGCCGATTCTAGGACTTGGAACTTGGCAGGTTTGTACCTAGAATTATCGCTCATAGTGCGAGGGTAAATCAAATATAAACCAGAATTTTCGTTCCAAAAATTGAATGGGAGATTTCTATTTGAGTAATCTTTTGATTTCTACACAAATTTCCCAATCAAATCGAAAGTTTCTCGATGCCGTCTTTAAAAAACCAGTTGCGCGTGTCCTAATGCTTTGTCAGTTCAGCTGCATTGGGACTGTGGAACTAAACCTAGTCTCACGTCGTAACGGTTGCAAGCAGTGACAACGAACCTGAACTTACTGGTACAGTCCCACGGACCAGGAAGGGATCAACAACGATCATACCATTTAAATGTTACTCGGAGACTGTCTCTACTGGTGCAGTTCCTGTTCCACAGGAGGGGATTGGGAATCCAACCCTTCCCTGCATCGTTTGTTTGGCGATTCTCGATCATTCGGAATCTCCATCAGTTGGTTGGTAATTGGGAAGCCACATTACCACCAGAGATTTTCCACGGGATCACAACGGATCCCACACAACTCCTCTCGCCAAATTTGGTGACCCCGAATTTGGAACTGGAATGGGAACTGTTATGTCAGCGTGTTGTCGAGTGTAGGCAATGGCCTTCTCAATAGCTTGAGGTTTTCTATTGGACCCTACTCAACAAGGATGCTGGATGGAGATGCACTTTCTGCCCAGTGCGTTTCCACCTACTGTTAGCAGGAGTGCATGAAGACTTAGCTCAGCTGCGTTCCTCAGTGCGATAGCCTCATACCAGAGGGAGGTGAGATGGGAGCGGAGGCTGGCACGATGAGCCACTGATACCTCCGAGGCACTTGGGCTTCCAAGATGTGACGAAGGAGTGCGAGAAATGATCAAGTCGAATTGTTGTAGTAGAATGCATGAAGGTGAAGCCCTGAGTCCTCCTTTTATAGTACTTTAACAAGGTAAAGGGAGAGAGGAGGAGAGTGACGTCAGATGACGTGTTTTACCCCGTACCTCACTCTACCTACCTGGCGCGATTAGTTCCCCTTGTGTCCTTTATTGGAGAACTAACATAATATATGAGTTGATGCGACACTAAAGGAACTATGTACTGGACTGAGGAGGCTGAATTGTGAGGAGAACGGAGGAGGGAGGCAGAATAGATGGGCATGGAGAATGGAGCAGACGCTTGACAACAGTAGATAATTCAATAAATCGAAACATGAGATAAGAATAAACGACATTTACAACTGATCACGCAACTCTGCATTATGGTCAGCAAAACCAGAGAAAGAAGAAGTAGAAGAAACGTTCAAAATGGCACTGATTGGACAAGAAACTAGGCAAACCATCAAGTCGAAATTTTCCGAACCCATGATTTTCATTTTCGGATTTGAAAAATGATGATCTACAACTGTTATTTTATGATTTTGTATCAGATCGTCATTCTAATTTTTTAATTCGAAATGCATAATTAAATTACTGGATAACTCGTAGGGCTCATTCAATTATAAACTACTGATTTTTAAAGTAAAAATGGAAAAAAAAAGTTTTGATTTTTTCCGATGTTCAAAATGAAATTATTTTAAACCTTCTTGAAATAAGTAGGTACCTACCTCAACGTTATTAGTATCGGCTGTGACACATTCTCGCATGCTTGTATCCATGTGTTGAATGGCTGTAGCTAGAGTGCTCACAAGATTTCAGTATGAGTCTTTGGACATTCTGTAGAAAGGAAGATATTGCTCTTCGCAGGGATCCACCCAATATTTGCGTTTTTTTCTTATTCTCATCAGACGATTCCACAATTATAATAGCATAATGAGGTTCGGAAGGAGGGAACCAACTAATAGAATCGACCTTGTGTGATGTGTCCAGCTGCTAGAGTTGGACACATCGAGCAAGACGAGTGTCGAGGAAATCGCGTCGACAATCTTGGCCCATCGGCTAACTCATCTCTAATGAAGGTTTGAACACTCCTGAAGCTTATGCCTGCCTCGTTTGCAATTTCGGAAACAGTTAAACTGCTGTCACCTTCAAGAAGACTGCTGACCGAGGATTGTGGGGGTCATTTTAACTGTTTCTCCTCCCTCTGGAAACATCGTGTGGCAGTCATACACTGATACACAATCATACAATCATACACGTGTGTTTTCTTTGGACAAGACTCCCCAAATGTGCTTTGTGCCCAAAGTCCTCGAAGGATTTCGAAGGAGAAGTAGAAGTAGGTATCTCCTGCTCATTCATCATCATCGTGAAGAAAACTAGAGAACAGGAAAACAGGTTGGCCGAGACTGAATGGAGGATTCTACTTGCCTCATAGGAGAAATTCGAAACCCTGCATCAGCAGTTAACAATCCCTATAAATGTCCACCACGCCTTCAGCGCAGCAGTCAGTCTGCTCCCCATCTCAACCAGTCACATCGCTATTCCGTGCCGTGCTGCGCATTTTCGTGTTTATTTAATAAGAGTGTTTTAAAAACTTCATTCATGCATAGTGAATTAATGAGCGCTTTTTACAAGAAATCTTTCAGTTGAAGGTATGTTTAAGAAAAGGAACAATGGTGTTGCGATTTCTTTTAGAAAGTTTTTTCTTACACGATTCTTGGTTTTTTCAATTTTCAGTATACGATACCAACATACTGTATGCACCGGGTATGCTTTGAAGATCTTAGGAGTCCATATTCACGTTCTACTCGTCTCCACAAACTCTTGGAGTACCTACACGGCTTTTTTTTCGATTTTCAGTATACGATACCAACATACTGTATGCACCGGGTATGCTTTCAAGATGTTAGGAGTCCATATTCATGTTCTACTCCTCTCTACGAACTCATAGATTACCCACCCCCTTTTCTGCCATTGATCCGTTCAGTTTCTTAGGTTTATCTGAATAGATTACCCGTGTAAACTGAATGGTTTTACTCTTATTCTAGGGCACAAACGAAGAAGTAGAAATTGCAGTGGATGCAGCTCTTGCAGCAGGTTACAGACACATCGACACAGCTAACTGCTATGGCAACGAAGAGGGCATCGGAAGAGTCCTCAAGAAATGGTTCGACTCCGGAAAGCTCAAGAGAGAGGACGTTTTTCTTGTAACCAAAGTGAGTTTGAGTTTCCATTTCTGGATTTCACTGGGCTTTCACTGAATTTCACTCTATTGTTAGTAGGTACTTACTGCAATCATGAACTCAAAATGACCAACGACCGACACTTCGAATTCCACTGAATTCCAGCAATCCTGAATAGAAGGTCTCCAGGATGTGTTAATGGAATCTTGACTTAAAAAAAAAAGCTTTTCATTTTACTTGAAAAGAATCACTTCAATGGGGCCATAATGTGGTTATTTCGTAATTATTGCTTTCTCTATGTTTCCATTGACCTCATTGATTCCATGGACCCCCAGATGCTATCTACTTAAAGCCTACGGCGTACATTATAAGAACATGGAACATGTTTTAGCCAAATTTAGTGCAGAACCTTTAGTCGTTGGTAAGTATAACACAAAAGTTATATTATCTTTAGCAACACAATCTAAAAACGCATTAAGAAAAACTCGGCACTACTCGCCTCGAAAACTGGAGTGTTGAAAAAGGCGCGAGACTGTCGCGCATCCCTCTTCCGCATAACTTTTTTTCGTGTAGTTACCCTAAGGCAGAAACATGATCCATGTTAAAAGGAGTTCAAACGAATGTTGCTCTCTGATAGGTGGAAGCGCACCCTTGAGGCCATTGCTTGAACCACATTACTGCTCAACGAGGGTTGCAGACCTTCACCTTTGGGATGACGTGCTAACTTCGCCGACTTGACTACAAGCTTTCAAATGTCAGCGATTTCTCCTACAAAACCTTTTTGTCGCATTAAACAGTGTTTATAAATCCGATCATCACAACTTAAAACACACTATTATCACAAGTTGGATAAAAAAAAAAAAGTCTGCCAAGTGGGTGTGGCACATAGCTTCCTCGTATCCATAACCCGATTGTATAGATGATCTGATGCATAGTAGTTAATCTCAAAACACCAATCTCTAAGTACCTTTCACTATCCTCATAGGAGACCATCTACACGCTAATCTGGACAATCCTAGAAAATTTCATCAAATTTGGATGAAAAATTAAGTAAGTAGGTGTATGTGATAGGATCAAAAAATACATAGCCTCGGTTGGGTTTCGAACCCGCGACCTCAGGAGCTTAAATCAAGATTCTATGCTCTGAGCTACCGATGACCTGCAATTAATGGGATTTGAGATTCTCACAGGAGACCATCCCTCTATGAATGAATCCCTCTATGAAAAACAATTCTCTGTGATTTTCATAGGGGACCATCTAAACACTACTCTGTAACATCCCTGAAAATTTCATTGAAATCGGATGGAAAATGTAGAAATTATGGCCGTTACAAGGAAATTCACGTTTGCGCATGCGCAATGGCTACTATCAGTCCGAAGGTGGTGATTTTCATGAAGATCATCTAAATACTAATCTGTAACATCCCTGAAAATTTCATTGAAATCGGATTGGAAATGTGGAAGTTATGGCCGTTACAAGGAATTCACGTTTGCGCATGCGCAGTCGCTTCTATCGGTCCGGGGACAATGATTTTCACAGGGGACCATCTACAACCTAATCCACATAATCCCTGAAAATTTTATCGAAATCGAGTGGAAAATGTGGAAGTTATGGCTGTTACAAGGAAATTCACGTTCGCGCATGCGCAGTTCCTTCTATCAGTCCGGGGACGATGATTTTCATAGGGGACCATCTAAAACTTAATCCACATAATCCCTGAAAATTTCATTGATTTCGGATGGAAAATGTAGAAGTTATGACCGTTACAAGGAATTCACGTTTGCGCATGCGCAGTCGCTTCTATCAGTCCGGGGATGATGATTTTCATAGGGGACCGTCTACACACCAACCCGCACAATCCCTGAAAATTTCATCGAAATCGGACAATAACTTCGTATAGTTATGCGCGTTACAAGGAAATCATGACAGACGGACAGACACACAGACACACAGACACACAGACACGGAACCAAAATTGTTCAGAAAGGTCTAAAACGCAAAACGCGAGTGGAAATTTTGATTTTGGAGAACTTTTTTTTTTCGTCCTTGAAAAGTGAAAACAAAGCTTCCGCTACCTTGGTAGACTCGGAAGCAAAATGTCATGCACAGACCACATGCGAGGTATTGTTTAATGTTGGAATGAGTCCAACCCAAGAGCAATGGGACCACAGTCACCTTGGACCCTAAGTTGGTACTAAGCAACTACTAGGTAAACACTTGGTTCAACAAAGGAAAACTGCTAAGTATTTTGATCTGTATAACCAAAATCGCTCTTTTTGGAACAGAGATAACGCTCATTTTTAGGATGTCCCACAGTAAGACTTGGGCGTCCTTAGGCGATCGATCTGGGGTGAAGGAGGACAACACTCAACAGAAAAAAATAACCACACACTAATCCGTTTTAGACCATTCTGAATCCAAATCCGCGAAAAAAAACCATAGGTGAATGTCTGTGTGTGTGTGTGACAAAATCTTGTGTCGTCTGCCCAGGCCTCAATTTCCAACGGTTTTGAGTGTTTCTTTTGTTCGACTCATAAATCTTCCAAATTGCACACTATTTTACCAGAGTATCAAAATTCGCAAGAGAAGAGGAAGAGTGGTGGGATAATATTCACAAAATATCCGATTTTTCAATATTTCGGTTCCTTTATAGCTTACTAATTGTATTTAAGCTTTGAAATTGAGGAAAAATTCTCATTACACCTCCGGATTTTCATGAATTATTCTCTGTACCACCATGGAAGTACCTAATAGCGGTGCCACCATAGTGCCAGGACACCATAAACCGCATATTTCGTGGTTTATTTTTGTGTTTCACCTTGAATACGGAAATGAACTTCGACGGACTGTCTATCAAAACAAATAGATGAAAGTTCCACTTTACAAAGCATTATCGCTTTGGTGCCAGACTATCACCATTAGTGGCGGTTGGGGAGGGGGGGAGGACTCGAATTTGCATGTTGGGTGTCCTAGATGATGGATTTCAAAATGCTCTTCAAATTCGAGGCTCCCATGTCGCTAGAAATGTTGTGGTGGATAAGGAAGGGGGGGGGGGGGGGTTGTGGTGCCTAAAATACTTAATAAATTACATCGAGTGAAAAAGTTTTTTCTCTTACCAACTGGTATTAATTGACCTAATGCTTATCCAATGGGACGGCCCCTGGAATGCATGCATTACTAAACAATATGTTTGAATTAGAAATCAAATTCTTATTCCTCAACTATCCAGATACCCATGACTTTTGGTCTGTACACAGCAGTGAGAGGCAACATGGTAAATACTTTTCTTGTTACAAACGTACTGATTCAATTAACTAAGGATGGTCTCGTTCAAGATGAAGGTAGTATTTTTGTTCTTGTCTTTTCCTTCTCCCGTATCTACTCTCGAACGTGAAGCGTTATTTTTGACTGACTTCAACAGCGCCACAGGCGCGCGAAGGAAGGAGGTATACAGTTTGGTGTGTCATGGGAAAACGATTATTATTATTTTTTTTTTAATGTTTGGACACATTGCATTTTTTTATTCGGGTACCAATCTGCCTGATTCTTTTTAAGACGTCCCACAGTAAGACTTCGGTGTCCTTATGCGATCGATCTGAGGTGGAGGAGGACAACACTCAACAGAAAAAAAATAACCACACAGTAATCCGTTTTAGACCATTCTGAATCCAAATCCGCGAAAAAAAACAATAGGTGAATGTCTGTGTGTGTGTGTGTGACAAAATCTTGTGTACTCTGCCCAGGCCTTAGTTCTCAACCGATTTTCCTGGTTCTTTTTTTGTTCGTCGCGGAAAACAATCCAGTTGTGCACTACGTCGCCGGAATTTCGAATTTGGCCTTTTAAGGGGAGGAAAGGGGGGGTTAATGCTCAAAAAACGTGCGTTTGCGGGCATAATATTGTAAAATTTGCCTAGGCCTCAATTTCCAACGGTTTTGAGTGTTTCTTTTGTTCGACTCATAAATCTTCCAAATTACACACTATTTTACCAGAGTATCAAAATTTGCAAGAGAAGAGGAAGAGTGGGGGGATAATATTCACAAAATATCCGATTTTTCAATATTTCGGTTCCTTTATAGCTTACTAATTGTATTTAAGCTTTGAAATTGAGGAAAAATTCTCATTACACCTCCGGATTTTCATGAATTATTCTCTGTACCACCATGGAAGTACCTAATAGCGGTGCCACCATAGTGCCAGGACACCATAAACCGCATATTTCGTGGTTTATTTTTGTGTTTCACCTTGAATACGGAAATGAACTTCGACGGACTGTCTATCAAAACAAATAGATGAAAGTTCCACTTTACAAAGCATTATCGCTTTGGTGCCAGACTATCACCATTAGTGGCGGTTGGGGAGGGGGGGAGGACTCGAATTTGCATGTTGGGTGTCCTAGATGATGGATTTCAAAATGCTCTTCAAATTCGAGGCTCCCATGTCGCTAGAAATGTTGTGGTGGATAAGGAAGGGGGGGGGGGGTTGTGGTGCCTAAAATACTTAATAAATTACATCGAGTGAAAAAGTTTTTTCTCTTACCAACTGGTATTAATTGACCTAATGCTTATCCAATGGGACGGCCCCTGGAATGCATGCATTACTAAACAATATGTTTGAATTAGAAATCAAATTCTTATTCCTCAACTATCCAGATACCCATGACTTTTGGTCTGTACACAGCAGTGAGAGGCAACATGGTAAATACTTTTCTTGTTACAAACGTACTGATTCAATTAACTAAGGATGGTCTCGTTCAAGATGAAGGTAGTATTTTTGTTCTTGTCTTTTCCTTCTCCCGTATCTACTCTCGAACGTGAAGCGTTATTTTTGACTGACTTCAACAGCGCCACAGGCGCGCGAAGGAAGGAGGTATACAGTTTGGTGTGTCATGGGAAAACGATTATTATTATTTTTTTTTTAATGTTTGGACACATTGCATTTTTTTATTCGGGTACCAATCTGCCTGATTCTTTTTAAGACGTCCCACAGTAAGACTTCGGTGTCCTTATGCGATCGATCTGAGGTGGAGGAGGACAACACTCAACAGAAAAAAAATAACCACACAGTAATCCGTTTTAGGACCATTCTGAATCCAAATCCGCGAAAAAAAAACAATAGGTGAATGTCTGTGTGTGTGTGTGTGACAAATCTTGTGTACTCTGCCCAGGCCTTAGTTCTCAACCGATTTTCCTGGTTCTTTTTTTGTTCGTCGCGGAAACAATCCAGTTGTGCACTACGTCGCCGGAATTTCGAATTTGGCCTTTTAAGGGGAGGAAAGGGGGGGTTAATGCTCAAAAAACGTGCGTTTGCGGGCATAATATTGTAAAATTTGCCTAGGCCTCAATTTCCAACGGTTTGAGTGTTTCTTTTGTTCGACTCATAAATCTTCCAAATTACACACTATTTTACCAGAGTATCAAAATTTGCAAGAGAAGAGGAAGAGTGGGGGGATAATATTCACAAAATATCCGATTTTTCAATATTTCGGTTCCTTTATAGCTTACTAATTGTATTTAAGCTTTGAAATTGAGGAAAAATTCTCATTACACCTCCGGATTTTCATGAATTATTCTCTGTACCACCATGGAAGTACCTAATAGCGGTGCCACCATAGTGCCAGGACACCATAAACCGCATATTTCGTGGTTTATTTTTGTGTTTCACCTTGAATACGGAAATGAACTTCGACGGACTGTCTATCAAAACAAATAGATGAAAGTTCCACTTTACAAAGCATTATCGCTTTGGTGCCAGACTATCACCATTAGTGGCGGTTGGGGAGGGGGGGAGGACTCGAATTTGCATGTTGGGTGTCCTAGATGATGGATTTCAAAATGCTCTTCAAATTCGAGGCTCCCATGTCGCTAGAAATGTTGTGGTGGATAAGGAAGGGGGGGGGGTTGTGGTGCCTAAAATACTTAATAAATTACATCGAGTGAAAAAGTTTTTTCTCTTACCAACTGGTATTAATTGACCTAATGCTTATCCAATGGGACGTCCCCTGGAATGCATGCATTACTAAACAATATGTTTGAATTAGAAATCAAATTCTTATTCCTCAACTATCCAGATACCCATGACTTTTGGTCTGTACACAGCAGTGAGAGGCAACATGGTAAATACTTTTCTTGTTACAAACGTACTGATTCAATTAACTAAGGATGGTCTCGTTCAAGATGAAGGTAGTATTTTTGTTCTTGTCTTTTCCTTCTCCCGTATCTACTCTCGAACGTGAAGCGTTATTTTTGACTGACTTCAACAGCGCCACAGGCGCGCGAAGGAAGGAGGTATACAGTTTGGTGTGTCATGGGAAAACGATTATTATTATTATTATTTTTTTTAATGTTTGGACACATTGCATTTTTTTATTTTGGTACCAATCTGCCTGATTCTTTTTAAGACGTCCCACAGTAAGACTTCGGTGTCCTTATGCGATCGATCTGAGGTGGAGGAGGACAACACTCAACAGAAAAAAAATAACCACACAGTAATCCGTTTTAGACCATTCTGAATCCAAATCCGCGAAAAAAACAATAGGTGAATGTCTGTGTGTGTGTGTGTGACAAAATCTTGTGTACTCTGCCCAGGCCTTAGTTCTCAACCGATTTTCGTGGTTCTTTTATTGTTCGTCGCGGAAAACTATCTAGTTGTGCACTACGTCGCCAGAATTTCGAGTTTGCTTTTTGAGGGGGGGGGGGGAAAGGGGGGGTTAATGCTCAAAAAACGTGCGTTTGCGGGCATAACATTGTAAAATCTGCCCAGGCCTCAATTTCCAACCGATTTGAGTGTTTCTTCTTTTGTTCGGCTCAGAAATCTCCCAAATTGCACACTATTTCACCAGAGTATCAAAATGAGCATGGGAAGGGGGTGAGCGGACGAGATAATATTGAGAATATATTCTCCGATATATATATCCGATTTTTCAATATTTCGGTTCCTTTATAGCTTCCAATTTTGGTTTATTATTTTCAATAATGAACCTTCGGAATTGACCAAGAAAAAAAAAAATTTTAACACCCTCTCAAAATTTGATGGTTTACGTTTCAAGGTACGTAGAATCCAAAAATAGAATAAAAATTTGGCCGTCCGTCCGCCGTACGCGGCACTTTTGCCACTTAGCATTGACCGATTTTGATGAAATTTGGTATGTAGGCTCCATTTGGGGTCTAGTTGTGCCCCGAAGCTTTTGGTTGAGGTAGGTCACTTCTAAGGGTTCCAAAATCAATTTTGAAATTTTGAAAACGCCCTAACTCAAAAAATTTTGATATAAAGGTATTGTTTTTCCTTCAATTTAAGATTCTATAGAATTTTTAGAATTTTTTGAGACCACGCGGAGCTCTGTAGGACAAACCGTTCGCTTCCTACGAAAATTTAAGTGTTTATTTTGAAATGTATATATATATAAATCAAAACACGAGTGTGAATCGCAAAAGAGGCCTAATCTCCGTTCAAATTAGAGCTGATCGAAATGTAATCGATAGTTGGTGATTTTGATTTTTTTGTTTAATTTTTTTTTGATTTTTTTTTATTTTTTTTTTCTTTCTTTTTTCATAGTGGATGGTTGGTGATTTTGTAGACGAGTGATCTATTAGAAAAAAATAATAAACCGTTGTGTAATAATTTGCAGCGTTTTACCCAAGCTTTGAAACTCGAGTTCGCATGTTGGGTGTCCTAGATCATGGATTTCAAAATGCTCTTCAAATTCGAGGCTCCCATGCCGCTAGAAATGTTGTGGTGGATAAGGGTGAGGGGGGGGGGGGTTGTTGTGGTGCCTAAAATACCTAATAAATTACATCGAGTGAAAAAGTTTTTTCGCTTACCAACTGGTATTAATTGACCTAATGCTTATCCAATGGGACGTCCCCTGGAATGTATGCATTACTAAACAATATGTTTGAAATATGTTTTACAAGTATCCATGGTGGTCCCGTTTCAATTAGATTTAATTTTGCTTCGTTAGAAGTGTCAAAAATTTGTGAAAATAGTTTAAAAAACGTGGTTTTGTTGACTTTGGGAAGTTTGTTCCGTATTCTCTCCCCTCATCCCATCATGAGCACAAGTTCGTGCATGCACAGCGCCCACCGTCCGTCCCCTCCGGCATGTTATTGGACGTTTGCCGCCCCACAACTAATTCTTGGGGGACCACCCTCTCATTCATCGGGGACCATCCTCTCTATTTAGAGTGAAACGCTTATTTTGTCGAAATAAACTTGATTGTGAAGCATAAACATGATTTCAAAAGTTGATTTTGAAATTAATTGTAAAAATAACTTCGAAATTTAAAATTTCAAATTAGAAAAAATTGAAATTTCAAAATCAATGAAAAAAAAAAAAAATAAATTTAAAAAAAATAAAAAAATAAATATGAAAATAAAAATAAAAATTTTTGTTTTGATAAATTGAATTAATAAATTGAATCGGGCCTTTAATTTATTTGAATATACACAAACGGTCCGTCAATCAATCAGTCGGAAAACTCGTCTTTGAAATTATTTCAAAGACGAGTTTTCCGACTGATTGACGGACCGTTCGTGTATATTCAAATAAATTAAAGGCCCGATTCTAAGCTTCACAAAAATAAGATGCTTCATGAGGGGGGTCCCGATATCCAGCAAATCCCGATAGTCTACCAAGTGGGTGTAGCACATAGCCTTCTCGTCATCCAAAACGTGTTTCAGCAGCCTAAAACTAAACTATGAAGTTCTCGTCCGATTTCAATGAAATTTTCAGAAATTATGTGAGTTGGCGTGTAGATGGTTCCCTATGAAAATCATCGCCCCCCGACTGATAGTAGCCACTGCGCATGCGCAAGCAATAATTCCCTGCCATAACTTCTACATTTTCTATCCGATTTTGATGAAATTTTCAGGGAACATGAGAATTGTTGTGAGGATTTTCCTCTATGAAAATAATCATCTCCGAACTAATATTAGCCACAGCTCATGCGCCAAAGTGAATTTCCTTGTAGCTGCCATAACTTCTTCATTCTCTATCCAATTTCGATGAAATTTTCAGGGTTCATGCAGATCGGGGTGTAGATTGTCCCACGTGAAAAACATTGCCCTCGGACTGATAGTAGCCACTGTGCATGAGCAAACGTGAATTCTTTATAACAGTCATAATTTCTACATTTATTTTCATTCTTCATCTCTACATTCATTTAATATGGAACATTGTTATTGCTCTAGAGTAACTACCCGAAAAACGTTAAACTGGGAGATCTCCGCCGTTCACACGGCCTTTTCGACACTCCGGTTTTCGAGTGTGGTCCCAATATCCAGCAAATTCCGATAGTCTATCAAGTACGTGTAGCACATAGCCTTCTCGTCATCCAAAACATGTGCAGCGGGCTAAACTATGAAGTTCTTGTCCGATTTCGATGACATTTTTAGAGATTGTGCGAGTTTGGGTGTAGATGGTCCCCCAATGAAAATCATTGCCCTCGGACTAATAGTAGCTGCCGCGCATATGCAAACGATAATACATAAAAGGGAACTGAAACTTGAAATTGATAAGGACTAAAAACCCGCCGAGCTAACCTGATCGACTTAGCAAACAAGCATCACGTTAATGTCACTACAGGAGTTCACTTCTTCACAATTTCACAAAGACGACCTGAAAAATTCTGTGGAAAGGTTAGCATCTGCGAGTGTTCGCTCTAGCTGCTTTTTCCCACGTTTTTCGTTTTGCCAACAAGGGAAGTACAAAAGTACTCTAATGCCAACTGTGGTGAGGTGTTCGAGAGGTAGGTAGTCGTGGGACCCCTTTGCCGTGCCTGTTGGAGTAGAAATGAACATCTGTATCATGTAGTGCAGCAATGTCCTCGGACTCATGGGGGCCGCATTCTACGTCATGATGCGGTTGCCAAGCAGATAGCAGGTGCTTTGTCATCTAGCAGCTGGGATGTTGAGAGGGAGAGATTATACCACATGCCAAGTGACCAGGGTAAGAAGCCCGACATCGTTGCCATCAAGCCCGACCAGTCTTGCATTATCCTGGATTTCAATGGCAGCATGGACATGGAGCTGACTTGGCGGGCTAAGATAAGAAAGTATGACACAAATGATTTACGGCAAGCAGTGTCGGAGCTAAAAGGAGTGGCACCAACAACATCAGGGTGATGGCTGCAACCTTGTCAAGGCGTGGAGTGTGGCACAGGAAAAGTGACACGGAGTTGCGCGAGTTGGGCATCTCAGTAGGTGTACTCTGTGGTGTCACCAGATGCGTATTCCTCGGCTCATATTTGAACTGGTGGTCGTTTTATAGAGCCACTTCCCTTCATTCATCAGTTCCGTCCAGTCCTTCGACCCGTCAACATGTATATCTATTCTCTCTTTGTGCGTTGATGTCATTAATAGCTTCAACAAGTGTTTTTTATAATTCCTTTTCGTTACCCAGTGGTCCAGTCACCATTAGCCGATGATACGACGCAGGATCTGGTTTGTACGCTGTCTTTAAGGGACTTAATTAATTATTGCAGATCTGCATGTGCGTAAACAGTGATGAAAACGTCCGGTACAACTAAGTATATGACCTTGACACGTGTCATTACAGTTATCAGTGTGACCTTGACACGCGCTGCGTTTTAATCCATCTCACACGTGCCTGGGCCTTTCCCACTAATCTTTTATCTGACCATTGGTCACCTGTCGCGCGCCTTCGACTTACCGATTTATTGTTCTGACCCGTCACCTCCATCTGCATTGCGGGTTGCCGATTTTGTTAGTCGGAAGTCGGATAATTGCGGTTTGGGAAATTGAAATTTTGTTAATTAATCTACGATCTATCCCCCCCGAAATTGATAATGTCTAAACATCAGGATGAAGAGAGAAAGGATGATGCGTTCAGCAGCGTTATGGATAGAATATACTCTCTTCAACTAGGAGATTCGGAATTGAATGAAATTAAAGATAATCTGATTCTTGCAGCCAGCTCCTTACACCTCGATACCACTGATATGAATGCCAAGCTCTTCTCTAATCTTTTCTTGACTCTATTCCTCGTAATGCAAGATAGGCTAGACGATCTAGATGGGCATAGGTTGGACATTTCAACTTTGAATGGTGCCTACACATCGTCTCGGGAACTATTGAATTCTTCTGTGCAGGATCATTTGAGATACGAGGCCATTTGGTTGGAGGAAAAGGAGACTCTTGAGGCGTCTGTTATACAACTGAAAAGAAAGGTCAGAATCTTGGAGAGTAGACTTACATCTAGGATCGAGCATGTTGATAAGTCTGAATCGATCCCTGATTCTGGGGTTAAGGCGGCGGTGGGTCACCATGTAGTCTCATCAGCCAATTCGTACACTCAGACATGTGATCGAGCTGATGTACAGGAGGATTCGCAGGTGCCGGTTCCGGATTCAATAATAAAAGAGCTCTCGGCTAAACTAGAAAAAGTTGAATCATTGTACGGTAATGCTTGTGCCAGTTTGGTGCGTCAGGACGAACTGTTTCTTCAGAATGAGCAGAACTTCTTAACTAATTTAAATGAGGCAAACTTGCATAGGTGTGACCTTTTGAAACGTACTGACAGTTTGCAGGCCGAGTTGAGAATTCTGCGGGTGGAGTTGGATGGACTGGAGCATGAGAAGGTGAATTTGAACGGGATTATTGAGGATATCATGGCTCGGGTTGAGTTGGGTAACTCCTATCCTAAATAGGAGGAAGGATCCCCCCGGTCCTCCGGAGAGTGGCGGCTCGCCGATAGAGAATCGTCGCCGGAGGATTCACGGGGTGCCAAATGTTCTTCTTCTCGGTGACTCTTTTTTGTACAGATTGAGTGAGGAGGTGCGCTCTTTGCTTCCAAGTAAATTCTCTGTAACTAGCCAAATGATGACGGATGCTCCTTTGTCGGTGTTGCTCAGTTCGTTGCCCCCTGAGTCATCACGCCCCGAGTATATTGTGCTATCAGCTGGTGCTGTTGACGTAGCTTATAATGAGCTTAAACGATTCAAACATGATTTGCTGAAACTGTGTTTATCAGGTACAAAATCGAAATTGATTTTAATCAAAGCTCCTTTTAATCATCTGTTGCCGCAGTGGTCTATTGTAAATTCAACCACATTCAAACTGAACAAATTCATGTGCCTCCTCTCAAAGAAGTTCAGTTTTGTTAAATTTATAGACACATGCTTTATTGACGAAAGTATGATCCATTTGAGATCTTTTGAACCTTATTACGGTTATTGTGGGAGGAGGATACTAGGGGAGCAGATCCGTCGGTGTATCCTGTCATTTGGGCCCACTATCTCGACTCCTGTGCTGAGTTTGAAAGGTCCTTCCGAGACTAAACAATCCTGACGTCAAGACAAATCAGTTCAAGATGGTGTATACGCTTCACTTCCTCAACTCCTGGATTCGACTCTGCATTCTGCCCAGAATTCTGCTGTTTCATCTCCTCCTAGCGCCTCTGATTCCCGTCGGTTGGTATTTCTACATTCAAATTTGCAGGGTATCAGATCCAAAATTCATGAAATTGACCATAGTTTGCAACACCGTCAGGATATCCAGATTCTTGGTTTTACCGAACACTGGTGTAAGGAACGTGAAATACCATTTTACATCCCTCATGGTTTTCAATTGGTATCTTCCTATTCCAGGAAACTAAAAAATGGTGGAGGATCCTCTTTACTAATAAGAGATGGTATTATGGCGGCCGAATTATCTCTTGTTCAGGAGTTTTCTGTTGAGTCAATCTGTGAAATATCGGCCTTAAGGCTCGATCAACAAAATCTCGTAGTTTGCTGTATATATAGGCCCCCTGACGTTAAAAGTTTTGACGATTTTATGGCCATCATGGATAGGATGTTGAGTGTAATTTTGGAGAATAATAAAATGGTTGTGATCATGGGCGACTTGAACATCCACTTCGAAGAGTCAAGTAATGCAATGTGGAACAAGCAAAGAAAGGCTCTTGAGGATCTCCTCCTAAGTTTCAATCTCCATATAACTCTAAGAGAAATTACCAGAAGACCCTATTTCGGTCAAGCTGGGGCTCCATCTTGTTTGGATGTGTTCATTACCAATTTTGCCACAGAGCGGTATGAGTCATCGATAAGTGACTTTGGGTTCTCCGACCACCAATGTGTGGAGCTGGCACTCCTCAATAATTCAATTTCTCCCCAGCGTATCACTATTACACACAGAATCAGCAAACCATCTAACATTCAGATATTTCGCAATCTTCTATCTGGTAGTGCTTGGTTTTCCGTGTATACTGCCGATGATCTTGAGTCTGCTACTGTGGAGTTCCTCCGTATTTTCCTATCGAATCTGGAGTCCGCATGCCCAACTGTTACGAAAAAAATTACACAAGGCGCGGTAAATTCGACCAAGTTTGTTTTTAGTGAGGAGTTAATAAATTTACGTAACCGGTATAGATCTCTGAAAGATCTAGCTTTGTCCACACGTAGGGAAGATCTGGCGATTCAGGCTAGAGAAAGTAAAAATGCCTACAGATTGGCGCTCATGAGTATCAGACGGCGTTCGAACGATGAGTCTATCAGCAAGGCCCAAAATAGGACTAAAGCATCATGGCAATTGGTCCATAAGGAATTGAACTCAAAATCGCGTACACTGTCGTCAAATCCAGATCTACATTGTGATGGTTTTAGCAAATGTTTCTCCGAGGTGTTCACCCGTAAGCTACCTGACGCTACTTCGAGTGATTTCTATTCTGGTTTGGCCAGCGCGCCGCGGTTTTCGAACGAATTCGACCTGGGTCCGGTGTCGGTGGAGAAAGTGTATTCTGCAATATGCTCACTAAAAAATGGAACATCTACGGACTACTTTGGAATTAATTCTCAAATAATTAAATCTGTAGCAGATCTGATAATTGAGCCGTTGGCATTTCTTATCAACTGGTGCTTTACGATAGGCGAGTTTCCTGAATGTTTGAAGAAATCCGTAATCACACCTATTCCGAAGAAAGGGAAGTTGCAAAAGTACGAAGATTTTCGCCCCATATCAAAGCTACCTGTTTTTGTTAAAGTGATAGAGAAGCTAGTTGTTGAACAGTTGACTGCATATATCGAAGAAAGGGACATTTTCCATTCAAGACAATTCGGATTTCGGAGAGGCAGAAGCACTAGTGCGGCTGCTTGTTCGGTAGTCGTTGAGGCTCTCCACTCTCTCGAAGCCAAAACGCTGACATCCATAGAGATGTATGATATGTCCAAAGCTTTCGATCTTGTACCCTTCAATCTGCTGCTTGAGAAGCTCTCACACTACGGTTTTGTTGACGGAGCACTTTCCTTTTTCAAGAGTTATTTGTCAGGATGGAATCAAGTCGTATCCTATAATGGGAAGCGTTCGCACGAGGAGTCAATTCCGTGCGGAATAAAACAGGGTTCCGGGCTCGGGCCCTGTTTATTCATCATTTACATCAATGATCTCTTGTATATTACGCAAGATTCTTTCCATTTAACGTTGTTTGCTGACGACATCTCAGCCGTGGTCCGTGGTTCATCAGAAGCGGTTCTTCGTTCTAACCTGAATAAAGTTTCAACAGCAATCAAGGATTGGTGTAAGATTAATGCTCTACTGTTGAATGAGGAGAAAACTCAAACACTGAGAATTCAACTGAACGGACGTTTGTCCCATCATATCAATCTTCTCGGCCTTGAGGTGGACAGTCGTCTTTCATGGGCGAGTCATGTGGAGTTGCTGTCGGCTAGACTGGCTTCTTCAATTTTCATGCTGCGGAGATTGTCCTCTATGATTTCCCCTGACATCCTTCGTACCGTTTACCATGCTTGTTTCCAGAGCCGAATATCCTATTGCGTAATTATGTGGGGCAGCTCTGCTCATTCCACCTCCATATTTAAGCTTCAGAAAAAAGCTATTCGAATTCTTCTAAAGCTAGGCTGGCAGGAGAGTTGCCGTGGTCATTTTAGGGAGCTCAATATCCTCACTCTCCCGAGCCTGTACGCCCTCTCTTGTCTATTGTACGTACACCAGAATCTGGAGTCTATCGAGTGTGGATCTGACCGTCATGAGTACTTGACGAGGAACAGAGACAAATTGTGTCCACCTCCAGTTCGTCTCGCTGCTTCGTGGTCGACGAATCCCATTCAGGTCGGAGCTCGTTTGCTTAATCATTTGCCGGACCACTACCGTAACCTCTCGCAAGCTACCTTCAAGAACCGTATGAAGCGCTGTCTCATAGCAGCTGAGTTGTACACTCTCGAGGAGTTTTATGACGTCACTTTTGTGTGAAGGTTATTGATGATTTGTTCTGGTGTCCCCTTATTCTTTGATTGCTTTTATACCTATTGTTGTGTATATAGTTAATTTATATTGTGTAATTTCCTGTTATATTGACGTTTGTAATGCCCATGTAGGTTCTACAAATAAAAAATTTATTATTATTATTATTATTATTATTATTATTATTATCATCCTTCTCTCCCACCCCCACCCTCCTCATCTTCCGTCATCCCTAGGGCCGGCATCGGGTGAGTCCTGGGCGTCCTCCCCATTAATATTTGATTCATTTATTTATGGCGTTCCCCCTCCGTCACAAAAGACATTTTGTCTTTGAGGGAAGTTGATTAAAAAAAAAAATCTTCTTCAACACTAAATCGGATGGGACCATCCGTAGATGAAAAGATTTTGGAGATAAGCAAGAATTTCCATTAGAAAAGAGAATAGAATTGTACGGAATAGTACTTGGAAATTGCCTCCTCTGACTTAACTTAGCAAATTACAGTCACATCGACCTGGGCTTCGCCTCTTATTTATCCATGCTACTGAATTGAGAGAATTGTGGACCAGTATTATTGAATGAACTTGAGGGGGTCTCAGTCGTCGGCATTTCTTCCTTTTTGCCGGTTAGTCTAATCACTTACGAACTTGCGCTCGGTTGCAGTCCCCCCGTTAGAAGGAGCAACATTGCCACCCAGTGCCTCCGCAATGGTGTTGCAATTTCTTTTAGAAAGTTTTTTTTTACGATTCTTGGTTCTTTCGATTTTTAATATACCATACCATACTGTATCCACCGGGTATGATTTGAAGATGTTAGGAGTCCATATTCACGTTAAACTCGTCGCCACAAACTCATAGAGTACCCACAAGGCTATTGTTGTTTTTTTTTTGATTTTCAGTATACCATACCAACATACTGTATGCATTGGGTATGATTTGAAGATGTTAGGAGTCCATATTCACGTTCCACTCGTCGTCATAAACTCATAGAGTACCCACAAGGCTATTGTTGTTTTTTTCGATTTTCAGTATACCATACCAACATACTGTATGCATTGGGTATGATTTGAAGATGTTAGGAGTCCGTATTCACGTTCTACTCGTCGCCACAAACTCATAGAGTACCAACAAGGCTATTGTTGTTTTTTTTTCGATTTTCAGTATACCTTACCAACATACTGTAAGTGCTATACTATACACACACACCTACTTTTCCGTCAAACGGTGGACCCACTGGGGAACAATCACAACTCAACTTCATTCCAGTTAATGATGGGGAAAAAAATCATTGTTGGGACTCGAAAAGATAAAAAATGGTTATTTGTTACTAAAACATTAAATATTCAACTTTTTTTTTAACGAAAAGCACATAATTTCTTAATCATAAAGACGAGATCATAAAAAAAGTCTTAACAAATTCTACATAGGTACCTATTAGTCGAACTATGGCTGCATATTGTATTTCCCCGTACTGAAATGTAGAACAGAAACGAAAAAATAAGATAATTAGGTAAGTCTAATCAGTGGTCAGTTCCGTTAGATCGTATTGCAACAAACACACCAAGACGACTTGAAATGCATGGGAAATGGAATGGAAAACCGAAAATGATAAGAGGACCAGGAACGTAAACTGTCATTGTTTTAAGACACTTTAGGGAACACAGTTAAGAGCTCAATAGTAAATCTATAAGTCCAGTCATTTCGGAGGCAAACCCCCTGAAGATAACAACTTCAACAATATTTTAAAACTTAGTTTCTACTTACAATAGTTCCAACTTACTTTCATACCTATGTGACAAAATCTCCGTCTAGCAAACGCCATCCAAACGCCTTTCAAAAGTATCGATATTTTGAAGTATCGATACTTTTTGATACTTTCACAAAAATGGTGAAATTGTCGTTTATGTTTCTCTCCATCAGTGTGACATCTCTCCATCACGAGGATAATAATTAATATAGAATGAACAAAACAATAAATCAATCATTTTGTTTTTTAAAACTTGTTTTTGTTTAGGCACTTGTTTTCGTATTGCACATGTTTGGGTTAACATTTTGGTGGTCCTTCCTCGATTATAGAGGACAGCAGGTTTTCATAGAGAGCTGGAGGTGGTGGTACATCATCTTTGTTTAATTTGTTGAAGTTTGTAGGTTTCCCAACGATCTACGTAGAGATAGAGGTACTTTCAAGTAGGAAAAACTATAAGATTGCCGCAGAAATCATCAAGATTGACCAATAGTTACAGAGAGAGAGAGAGAGAGAACGTTTTATTTGCCGTCACACAAAAGTGCATAACAATGGTCATCAAATTTTATACCTGGTAAATAATAAAAACTATATAATTAACAAAGTGAATTAGATTTAAAAAATAAGAAAAAACATAGCTACAGAAAATACATCTCTCCAAGTCTGGACATAAGATTTCGTCCGAAATACCTAGCTGATCTAAACTTTAACACCTAACATATAATTTAAAGACAGAAACAAAACAATGGGAACTTAGATCTTTAACAATTTTACTCCTGCGAAAAATTCATCAAAACTGAAGGGTGCCAACTCTTGTAAAAATCTATTAACAAATTTATTAAAACTCTTTTCAGGAAGAGTGCGAACACTATGCGGTATTGCATTAAAAAATCGAATCGCCCACCAATTTTTCGAATTTCTCGATGCGAGAACCCTATGGAAAGGCAATGGAAGGTCATTCGCATTTCGGGTGTTATATGAGTGTGAACCAACTCTTTCGAGGTTTTGCAGGGTTTTTTTGGCGAAGTTCAAACACTCTCGGATAAAAATGGCTGGGATTGTTAAAATCTTTTTTGACACAAAAATATGTCTGCAGTCATCCCTATAGCCCAAGCCAGAAATAACTCTGACAGCACGACGCTGACAACCAAAAATAGACGAAGAAGCAGGCGTATACGCGTATACGTATACGTATGCGTATACGTATACATACATGTCCCCAACACAAGATTGCATAAGATGCTCTGCTTTGAAAAACTGCGTGAAAAGCCGTCAACACCGCAGCATCTGGGAGCCCATCAGAGAGCCTGCGGAGTAGAAACACTATACTATTTAGGCTTTTAACTAATTTATCACAGTGTGACTTCCAGTTTAATTTAGGATCCACGTTAACTCCGAGAATTTTTGCACTAACTGGATTTTCCTCAATCAGCGAAATGTCACGAAGCCCAAAGTACATAATTGTTGTCTTTGATTCGTTAACCGACAAGCCATTAGAATTAAACCATTTTGTTATCTCATCTATTGAATCACGAGAGGAATTTTGTAAGTCAACTAATGAATCACTACAGCTTACAACTGTAGTATCATCGGCGAAAAGAACAACTGGATTGGACATTTTTTTGGGAAGATCATTTATGTACATAACAAAGAGAAGTGGACCTAACACAGATCCCTGCGGTACTCCGTATTGTATGGGAAGGAATGAAGACAGATCACCATTGTGTCTGACCGCTTGTTTTCTGTCAACAAGATAGCTTCTGACTAGTTCAGCCGCGCTATCGGAAAAGTAATACTTCTTGAACTTTTCTACTAGGGCATGATGAGGAATGCAGTCGAAGGCTTTAGCCACATCCACAAATACTGCAGAAGAAAACCGGCTGGCATGGAATGCTTCAAGAACATAACTTGAGAAACTCAAAAGAGCATCACTTGTTGATCTCCCATTTCTAAACCCAAACTGCTCGTGAGCAAAATAATTGTTACTTTCAAAGTAGGAATTAATCTGCAGCTTTAGGACCTTTTCATAGACTTTAGAAAAAACAGGTAATTTCGAGATGGGACGGTTGTTGGAAATATCATCATGATTGCCCTTTTTAGGCAGAACAATAACTTCAGCAACCTTCAAAACAGAAGGAAACACTCCCAGAGACATTGATTCATTAATCAGGTGTGTTAAAGGAAAAACAATAGCAAGGGCAACATGTTTTATCATTTTAGAGGAAAGGCCATAGACATCGAAACCATTTGTATTATTCAAGTTAGAAATACAATCAAGAACTAAAGTTGGCTCTACACCCATGAAATTGAACATCCAAGGGAACATCCACCTTGAAATCCAAGGAACAGCTTGAGCTCTTTGGGAGGTCAGCTACGATTTTACTCGGAATTGTTGTAAAAATTAAATTCCTCCGCCGAAAAACGAGGCAAAACATCATCAGAATGCACATCGGTTTTCCGATTTGAATTTATAAAGTCCCACATTTTCTTGGAAGGATTTTGCGATGAAAAAATATCAGCAGCGCTGGATTCAGCTTTTGCTTGTCGAACAGCCTTTTTGTACTTGCTCTTAGAACTCAAGAATACTCTTTTCAGCACAACGTTGTCAATATCTTCAGTATGCAATCTCTTGTAGTAGTCCACTTCATAAACCAGAGAAAAGCGGGAAAACCCGTTTATTCACTGACTGAGACTGATAAGGATGAAAATGCTCTTTTTGACGGACTTCAAAGCGCCGTTGGCGGTTCTCTATTCGGTGTGTCGTGGGAGGACGATTTTTTTTTTTTTTTTTTTCATGTCTTCCAATGTAGGTACCTACTAGATTTTCTACCCACCAAAAACAGAGTGTTCTTTTTGAGACTGAAAGTATAGAAAAGTCATTTATGAATTTGATTTCCGTAGTAACTCTGCTCAACCTAATCTATTCTATTTCCAGTGCAACCCTACTCACTTCCGCCCTGAGCATATTGAAAAGAGCATGGACCAATCTCTGCAAAAGCTTGGATTATCCTACGTCGACCTTTACTTGGCTCACAACCCTGTCGGATTTGCTTACAAAGAGGATGGATTTGTAATTGTCGATGGCAAAGTCCAGCCCGACATGAACACAGATTTGGTCGCCAATTGGAAGGTAAGTACAATCAATCGTGGAACCATTTGGAATGGGCGGTCCTGGATGTGGGTTGTTCCAACCATTCACAGATCTCTCTAAAATTACCAGTTCTAGTGATAAGTTACTATTAAACTCGAGACCTCTTCTCACTTCATGGATCAATTCCACCCATAACTGTTCCTCGCCTTATTCATCTCAAATATTTACTCAGTTTTACCAACCCAGTTGGATGGATTCCAAGTAAATTTGTGTTGGAATCTCAGAATACTGCAGGAGAAGCTCCATGGCAACACCATTCCAATACCAACAGTTTCTCCACTGAGCTTTGATAAGATCGGCTGACAGAACATAATGATGTATTTTTCAAAGAGAGTGGGAAAATGACGTAGCAACTGAAGTACCATCTGGGATGGGACTAAATCTCATAATAGTAACAGTAAGTTTCACATTTGTCTCTGGAACGTTTGTTACTGAGACAAAATATTCCTGGAACAACCCACCTCTAAGTGATCCGTCTCTCTCTTGTTCACGTTGATTTTGCGTCACATTAGTTGGATTTTTACTGTGAAAATTTAGTGAGGTTGTAGAAGGAGGAGACCACAAAGATTCGCCAACTAATAAACATTGGAAAGAGCATTTCAAATGTGTTGAACCACCCCCTGGGGTCTTGACCAACCAGATTTCAGTTGCTACGTCATTTTTTCCACCCTCTTTGAAAAATACATCATATTTTTCTAAACGGATTACAAAGTTCAATCATTGATTAATTTTCGAGAAACAAAATTGAAAAAAAATGTCCCATTTTTGAATGAAAATGGGCCATTACATGTCTCCTATCTTTGTTCTTTTGTCCATATTTTCCACACATTGCACAATTGCAATACATTACGTTTTCAAAATGTTGCCTAGAAGTTCTCAGTATGCATTTCAGCATCAAATTGACAAGGATATGTCTTTTGGCTGGGGGTCAAGGAATTTTTCGCGACACTTTTTTTGCCACAAAAAATGCAACTCTGCAACCAGTAAACAAAATCAGCTAAATATCGGCAGATATGAATCCAGGTTCTCTAGAATACTGCGACACATTACGTGCGATCGGAGAGTTTTTTTTTTTTTTTTAGAAAAAAAATTCTGTTTAATCGTAGAAAAAGTAAATAGGTTCATATTATTAGAAGAGATGCTACATTGTTGATCACAGAAGTTGAAATAAAGTATCAACCTACTTCATGCTAATAAATTATTCATAAAATATCTTGTGTTACTTTATTTCATCATTTTAATTTTAAAATTACACCTACAACAATGGACATATCCGTGATCTATCCTTTTTCCCTCTAAGGGAGAAATTGGTAGCCTCTTGAACTTGAACATAAGGAAGTTCTTCCTTCATCCAACCCGATAGCCCAAAAATTTCTATCTCAATCAGACCCCGGCAAAAGACGATAATAAATCTGCAAGATCTGTACTTTTCAGAAGTTTATTACAATCGTTCTATGTATTCTATTCTATGTATTCTATTACAATCGTTCTATGTATTCTCTAACAGGTAATGGAAAGTTTGGTGGACAAAGGCAAAGCTAAATCCATCGGAGTCTCCAATTTCAATCTAAGCCAAGTCAAGAGGATTCTCGACGTTGCCCGAATCAAACCAACCAACAATCAAGTCGAGCTGTACCTCTACCTGCAGCAGCCCGAGTTGGTCCAGTTCTGCAAAGATAATGACGTCATTGTCTGCGCCTACAGCCCCATTGGGTCCCCCAATACAGCTTTTCGGTAGACATCCCAGAATAAATATGCAGAAGGAGAAACCAATTTTTCTTTGGGCCTGAAAGAGGAATAATTTGAAAGTTGCCGGGAAGAATTCACAAAGCTGACAGAAGGATGCGCTTGTCGTGCCTTATGGAAAGCTCCAGCGAAACTGTCCTACTGAACTATCCTTTTTTGAAGTTGTGAATTGATTAATTTGGATAATCAACTATTAAAAAATAGTTTCCTGTTTTGTAATGTAGGTAGGTACTTCCACCTCCCTTTTCCAATTAGTTTCATCGCAATCTCATCTGTAGTCACTACGCCAGCGTTAAATCCTTATACGAGGCTTGTCCCAAAAGTAAGGTCTCCACAATTTTAAATAATCGAAAAAAATGGTTATTAAATTTTTCTTTGCATGGTTATATTCAGTATATATACATTATTTTTCGACGTAGTCGCCGTTCACTTCGATGCACTTTTTGAGTCACTCTGGCAGCTTTTCTATCCCTGCGTTGTAGAACTTTCCGTCCACCTCTTTATCGAAGTATTCCTTCACTGCAGCCTTCACTTTTTCGTCGGTTTCCATCATTGTTCCACCCAAATGTCTCTTCAGGTTAGTAAACAAGTGGTAGTCGGATGGGGCGAGGTCTGGGCTGTACGGGGGATGGGGGAGAACGTCCCAACCGAAGAGATCCAAAAGGGCTTTTGTGTCCCAGGCCACGAGGGGTCGAGCATTGTCATGCTGAAGGCGCACTCCCCTGGTCAGCATCCCAGGTCTTATGTTTTTTATGGCTTTTTTCAATCTTTTCAAGGTCTCACAGTAAGCTGCTGCATTTATGGTGGTCCCAGTTGGCATGAAGTCGATGAGAAGGACTCCTTTCCTGTCCCAAAACACACTTGCCATGATTTTTTTTGCAGATTGAGTCACCTTAAACTTCCTTTTTTTGGGGGAAAATGAATGCCTCCACTCCATTGACTGTTGCTTTGACTCAGGGGTGAAGTGGTAGACCCAGGTTTCGTCACCTCTCAGGATGGAGTCCAAGAATGCTTCATCTTCTTCACCATAGAGCTCCAAAACCTCGTGGGACGTCTCAAGATGTTGGTGTTTGTGATCTTCTGTAAGCATCTTTGGCACCCATCTTGCACTCAATTTTCGGTATCCCAATTCATTCAGGATTCTGTTAATCGAGGATTTGGGTATGCCAAGCTTTTCTTCAAGTTCTCGTCGTCAATCGTCGATCTTCACGAACTGCAGACTCGACATGCTCCTTGAGATCGTCAGAAAAAGATGGCCCTCTGCTTCTGGGTTCATCATGAACATTCTTCCTCCCTTCTGAAAATTCTCTGCACCACTTTCTTACATTTTTAATTGACATATTGGTTGATCCATAACAGTCACGTAATTGTCGATGGATGGCTGATGGGGTCTCACCACGCAAATGAAGAAAACGGATCACTGCACGGACCTCGCATGGAGCGTGGTGGATTGAGACAGCCTTGACACGTTCATTGTTGTCGCTTGTCAAAACTGCACTAACCGTCCAATCCGGTTGATTTTTTTGCATTCTGAAAGGGGAGGAACTAATCTTTACGACACTGTTGCCAACGTTGAAAAAAAAATTTCCTTGTCCGCTACGAGCTTGGAGAACTTAATTTTGGGACAAGCCTCGTAATAATCATAACTTTCACAATTTTCATCTGATCTCGATGAAACTTTTAGGTATTGTTCAGGTAGGGCTCTAGATGGTTCCATATAAATTGAGCATAAGCGCGTGTGCAAATGGGAATTGCTTGCCTTATGCGTAACTTTCATAATTTTCTTTCAATCCCATTGAAATGTTGTGGGTTGAAATGTGGAAAATTTCCTTTTTTGTTCGATAACTTACATCCTTGAACGTACCTACATCACCTTGACTACCTGACCTCATCATTTTTTCATTACCCAATGGGGAATTTGCCTCACACTTTTTTTTTTTTTCGAATGAGGGTTTATTTTTATGGAATAAAACCATAGTAAGCTGCTCGAAAACGCATCCAAAAAATTTAGAGAATTTAAGGAAGATGGAAATTTCAAATCTGGTGGCAATGTGTAAGAGGCAGCCATGTTTAAAACGTAACGGATATTCTACCAATTTGACTTCAAAGGAGGTTCTGTGGCGCTTACCACTGGCAGGAAGAACCCAGACACAAAAGAAACAACATTACTCACTTTTTTACAATACGATTCTACCTACTAGTTTATCAAGCATTATTAGTCTTCATCTTCTCTTATTTAGTTTCAAGATTTGAATCACATTATTCGAGTAGCCATTTCACTGGATCGTTTTGTGTGGCGGTGCTAGAGAACTCTGTCTGTTGTCGGAGTTGTTTTCGCGTCGTTTTTTTTTCGTATGACGTCAACAATATTCCTCGATTTTCGCGGTTTTGTAACAGAGGCTTCACTTGTTAAGTCATTTTCTCCTACGGTAATTTTTTCCCCTTGTTTATTCCTAGTGTTAAACGTTATTCTAGGGCCCTATTATAGGATTTTACTTGAAATTCCAGAATCTAAAATTGAGGCAAATTCCCCATTGTCCAATTTTCTCCTACTTGGTTGGGTAGTCGGTGACGCTCTCCGGAATGGGATTACCTACCGAATTGCCACCAAATATTGGTCTGTACCAGCTCCTTTACTAGTGATGGAACATCGATATCGAAATATCGATGTTTTGCTCGTAAAATCGATGTTTCAGGCCGATGTTATCGATATATCGAGAAGATGGTCTGATAACATCGTTTGATAAATTTGACCTACTGGTAACTTTATTGATTCATAAAACTTTCATTCATCATTTTATATAACGATATAATAACTGGAAAACAATAGGAAAAAGTATTTTTAAGCTTGAAACAATAATTGAAATGTGAAAGGAATGGGATATCGAAATGAAAAAAGAAGTGTATGAAAAAAATTATAATGGAGTTTGTTATCCAGTAAGAAAATCGCGTTAGAAAAAAACGCTACAAATTATTACACAAAGGTTTATTATTTTTCTATATAGATCACTCGTCTGCAAAGAACACGGTTTCCCCATTGTTAACACCAACCAACTTGAAGAAAAACATCAATCGCATTTCGGTCAGCTAACATTTGAACGGAGATTCGGCTGCTTTTGCGATTCACACTCGCGTTTCTGATTTATCGTAAGTTCAAATCCTTAAATTCTCGTAGAGAACGAACGGTTTGTCCTACAGAGCTTCGCGTGGTCTCAAAAAATTCTAAAATATCTTAAATTGATGGAAAAACAATACCTTTATATCAAAATTTTTTTAGTTAGGGCGTTTTCAAAATTTCAAACCTTATTTTTCAACCCGTAGAAGTGACCTACAACAACCAAAATCTTCGGGGCACAACTAGACCCCAAATGGAGCCTACATACCAAATCTCATCAAAATCTGTCAGTGCTAAGTGGGGAAAGTGCCGCGTACGGACGGCCAAATTTGTATTCGGTTTTTTGGATTTTACGTACCTTGAAACGCAAACCAACAAATTTTGAGGGAGTGTTAAAAAAAAAATTTTTCTTGTAGGTTCCAAAGGTTCATTATTGAAAATAATAAACCAAAGAACATAATATGTTCTTAGAAGAACATAATATTATTATGTTCTTCTAAGAATGGAGGAAGAGCAGCTTCTTCAGGTTTTCTCTCTTGATTCTATTTCGTTGACAAGTGAATTGAATTTTCCCCCTTGCGAAAAAACCTTACGATGTTATCAATGTCGATGTTTTTCTTACGATTTTTTATCGATATCGATGTTGCTTAGCCATATCGATATCGACATCAATGTTCTCCGTTCGATGTCCCATCCCTAACCTGTACAACATGAAAGGTACTTACATTGCTTAAAATTTTACCAACTTTCCTTCTTCACAGAAAGAACATCCAACATCCCATGACTGACCCAGTGGTTTTGGAAATCGCCAAGAAGCACGGGAAAACTGCCGTACAGGTTTTGCTGCGCTTTTTAATTCAGTACGGTGTTGTCGCCATCCCCAAAAGTTCAAGCCCTGAACGATTGAGACAAAATGCCGATGTAAGTACCTAACTGGAATGTTTATTTAACGACGTAAAAATGAGATACTTCATTATTTGTATTGGTATATATACAGGGTGTTTCACGAAAAGGTCACACTCCCCTTCATTTCCGCAAAATACAGGGTAAAAAATTCCGACCAACGCAATTCTTCATGATTTTTTGTGAGGATCTCAGGAAAAATACTTTTGCGCAAAAAAGTTGCGCGCAATTGTGCGCAATTGACACTAACTTCATTTTTTCAAATGGAACTCCCCCTTTTTTATTACAGATTCGGATTCTACGTCAAAATTCATGAAAAATTCATACCCGAATCGATTTGTTTTATTGCGCGCAACCTGGCTTTTTGGACGCTCTAAGTTGCGCAACTCCACAATTGCGCAAAAATTAGGTTTTGGAGAACCCTAAGTGTGGCACATGTTTTTTCATCATTTTTTGACGCTGAATCACAGGGTGTCATCCGTTTTGAGGAAGACCAAGATTTCAAGAGGAAAAATTAACATTTCTTTCACGAAAACATCAGTTTTGTGGACGAAGTCATGTTTATTTTTTATTTTCTCACCTCCTTTTGAACCATGGGCTAAGGGGCCGTCTATGGTGGAGTTAAAAATAAAAACTGGCAGCACGATCATGCTTCAACTGAATAAAATTGCCTAAAAACTCATAACGATTCAAAAAGAGGGATTTTTTCACTAACAACAACCGACTTTTTGGCCGCCATTTAGAAAAATTCCAGTCAAATTGAAAAACGGATGCCACCACGTGGTTTAGCGTTAAAAAATGATGAAAAAACATGTGCCACACTTAGGGTTCTCCAAAACCTAATTTTTGTGCAATTGTGGAGTTGCGCAACTTAGAGCGTCCAAAAAGCCAGGTTGCGCGCAATAAAACAAATCGATTCGGGTATGAATTTTTCATGAATTTTGACGTAGAATCCGAATCTGTAATAAAAAAGGGGGGGGGGGTTCCATTTGAAAAAATGAAGTTAGTGTCAATTGCGCACGATTGCGCGCAACTTTTTTGCGCAAAAGTATTTTTCCTGAGATCCTCACAAAAAATCATGAAGAATTGCTTGGTCGGAATTTTTTACGCTGTGTTTTGCGGAAATGAAGGGGGTATTATGTATGAAAATATTTTCTTGCCTACACTTCCCATGACCTCTGAAGACCGGTAGGTGCGCTCTCTCATCACAGATTTTGGATCATTTTAATTTATTGCAGCTATTTGATGGGATAGTTGGTGAAGTAGGTTCTGAAACACACAAGTGTTCACGTTATTTATTTTATTTTCGAAAAACTAATAAGTTGTGTTAGAGCCAGAGTGATTAATAAACATCTCGAAACTTTTAGTGTGTAGTTAGGTAATAAAAAATAAGAAATCAACAACAACTACGTTGGTGCTTCTTCAATTAGTGATTATCCTCAACTGGTCTGAAGAATGAGGAGAAGATTTCTTTACACCTTATGTCCGGTAGATTACATGAATACTGTCACTAAAGAAACTTATCATTGTTTGAAACTCTCAACTGGGACTTGGCAAAGTGACACTGGTATTAACATAAATTTTACCTGGTCTTGGCAAAGCACCTGTGATACCTCACAGTTTTCGCCCGTTTCTAACACACAATCACGTTGGGAAATTATTTCTACATGTTTATCAAACCTTGAACATGTAATAAATATGAAACATTTTTATTTTTTGGTCGAAAAAAAGAAGCAATGAAACAAAATAGATATCTGAACTCATTTACCCCAGCAGGTCGCCCATGTTTGTTGACCAACAAGACCTTCCCTCACAAAAAACAGAATATCCTTTTCTTCTGAACAATGTTCTCAACTTAAACCTGAGTCCATAAAGAAGAGATGCAGAGGCTCTGCCAAGAATAGGGTTAGGCGGTATCAGTAGTTAACCGACGAAATGCCTACTGGGCACCCGGGTAATTTGTGTCCTTTACTCATCATTTCTCATGGGTTTTTGTATTTAAAAAATCGAGAATAAATACTCCACCCTACTATGAGTTGATTAAATACAATTCTTCACAGTTTGAAAACGCTGGGTTTTTGCTTACAGATTTTTGATTTCGAATTGTCGGATGAAGAGTTCAACAGGTTGAAATCTCTGGATAAAGGTCCAGCAGGCCGCTTATTCGGAGGCACCACGGGGATCTTCGAAGACTGCGTCAAACATCCCGAATATTCATTATTATAAACAGGAAATATTGAGTTTTCTATCGTTCCTCCGTATTTCTACTCACCTCGACAAAATGAAGTTGGAATTTTCGCTGTTTCGTTGATCTGTACTCACTCATCACTCACTTATTGTTAACTGAGTGCGGGTTGTAAGGTTTTCTATTAAGCACTCTCGTGACACCTGAGTTTTCTTTATCTGCTGTAAGTACAGAACTATCGATAGATGTAAAAAAAGAGCCATTTGTGACTCAAAAATTTGCGAGAAAACATGTTGGTGAATTTCACTAATAAACGGCAAAATGTCAATAATTTAGTCTTTTCAAACTCCCGACACCACTTCTTTAGTTTTTACCTCTCCTGCGACTTCTGCTAGCCGCAAGCACATCTTGAATGGGCGTGAAATACAAATCTTTTTTAGTTAGTTATTGATTTGAAGCTCATAACGTGAGTTATCGTTCATTTATTTTTTTACATTCATGCGGTACTAATGAACCAGTTTTTCTGTGGGAATAGAATATCAATCAATTCAATTCAATTCATTTATTTGCATAACAGTGATTGCAAAGAGTTGCGCCCCACATTATTATTAATTGGTAGATAGAGTAATGAGATAGATGTAGAGATAGATAGATAGATTCGTAAATTAATACAGAAGAAATAATAAAGAAAAACTTCATAAAATTAAGAAAAATACATTTTCAAAGGTGGGGGAAAATTACATATATCCTATTGTAAAATTGATTGTTGACTTAATGGCTGAGGTATGGTTATGGAGCACTGATATCGTTACTCGTTCAATGAGAATGATCGTAGTCTCAACGAGTGCACAATATAATTTTGGATGGCTCGATATGAAGCAGGGGAACCGAGCGCCAGCAGGTGTTCCAGAGTTTCGAAGGTTGAGAGCAAAGGCAGTGTGTCGGTGGCTGAGTAGTTGGGAATGAGAGGAGCCAAGTAAAAGTTCCTGTAAGGTTTGTATAGAGGGCACAAAAACAGGAAGTGGATCACCGTCTCAGCCTCATTCCTGTTGCAGTTCATGCAGTTTTCAGTGCAGTCAATGGCGTATTTCAGCCCCCCGGTGTAGAACAGCAGGCGCCCGGAGTGAGAGAGGCGGAGCTGGGCAACCACTCTCTCCTCCTCCAAGGATCCCATATTCCCCAGATAAGTCTCAGGCTCCCCAAACGTGCAAATTGAGCGAAAATACTCATTGTACCTTGAGTTCAGGCAAAGCTCTATATCTACTGAGAGCCAGTGATTCTGCCATTTCTCCATGACATCGCCGAACCTAGAGCAAAGGAGGTCCACGTTGCTCAGGTGTGCCACCTCCGCCTCCCCCACAACACAGAGAAGGTCATGCAGCTGAGATACCCAATTAAGCAGAGGGAGGTTGGATTCAGAGCCATCGAGCCCCTGCAACAGCGCCAGGCATATCCTGGGCCAGCGTTCTTCTTTCATTTTCAACATCCTCTTGTAGAAGTTCAACGTTCTCTTTAGCACCTGGACACACAAGCGAGGACGACAAGTCTCCATACGGAGATAATGGCCAGGAGTAGATCGAGGTAGAAAGAGCGCGCTCTTCAAAAAGCCACTCTGCACGACCTCCAAACTGTTCAGGTACCTCAGGCCCCAAAGCTCCACTGCATAGAACAGTACAGATTCAACGGATGACACGAACAGGCTATTCTTTGTAGACCATGTAACCACCGAACCCCTTTTCATCAGGTCCAAAGTAGCCCCCACCGCTGAACGGGATCTGGATATAAAGTGTTCTGACGCAGCCTTAAACCTCAAGGAGCTGGAAATCGGGACTCCCAGGTAAGTGAAGGTCGACACATACTCCAACCTCTCTCCACCAATCGTAATAGGCATCTTTCTTCTTCGCCCACGGCGGCCAAGGACAATAACCTTAGTCTTGAGAGTATTGATTTGCAGCTGGTTTTCATCATAGTAGGCTTCAAATGCTGTCATTTTCCTCTGCATATCGCTAGCACAGTCCCCAAATATGGCCAAGTCATCCGCAAATGCCAAATATAGCAGCTCCCTTCCACCAAGTCGAAGGCCCGAGCATCCAGATTCCTCCATGTACTTACCAAGGTCGGCAAGAAACAGTATGAAACAGAGAGGCGAAAGGGAGTCGCCTTGCAGCACACCTTTGGTTATTTTTTGCTCAGCGGTTTCGTGTGTCTTAGGGTCCTCCAGAATAAATGTTGCTGTACGGTACAAATTTCTAAGAACACATATTAGGCGAATACTGATCCCCAATTTTACCAATTTATCCCAGATGAGGTAGTGCTCAAGAGAATCAAATGCTCTGCGCAGGTCGACCATTGTGCACAAAACTGATGTTTTCATTCGGGCATTGTAGACACAAGCTAGGGACTGCAAAGTAAAAACCTGGTCAACGCAAGATCTTCCAGGTCTGAAACCATTCTGCTCTTCGGGTAAAACATTATTTTCCTCAGCCCAATTACTCAATCTTTTGGCAATCAAGGAAGTAAATATCTTAACCATAGTGGGGATCAACGCGAGAGCTCTATAATTTGAGGGGTCCAATTTGTCGCCTTTTTTATACAGTAGTCGGAGTTTGGTTCTTCCCCAACTTTTAGGAATTATACCAGTATTCAGGGTTCGATTAAAGAATTTCACACATTGCAGCATCCAGCTTTCTGGGAGCATTTGAAATATCTCATTTGGGATCCCGTCCCAACCTGGAGCCTTGGAGCGCCTTAGTGTCTTGATGACATCCAGTACCTCCTGCAGGGTGAACTCCCGGTCAAATATCGGATTGAAAGCATCAAGAGAAAGTTCGACCGTCAGGGAATAGTTGCCACTGTAGAAGGAGCCATAAAACTCAACCCAAGTCTCCAAGCGAATCGGGTTATCCACCCACGGTTTCCATTTGAGTCTCCGTATTGCGTCCCAAAAATCCCTCGAGTTGTGGCAGTTATTGATGGCAGTTACTATTTTTGAGGTGTAGTCTTGTTCTGCTTGAGTTTTCGCTTGGTTGTAATTGACTTTAGCTAACAGATAATTCTGTAGATATTCTGGTTTGTAGCCGCTTCTCCTAAGTTTTCTATAGGCTTTTCTCACTAGATATCTTTTTTCACGGCATATAGTAGTGAACCATGGCTTATTGTTTTGTGTATGATTTGGTGATTTCGGTGGGTTCTTAATCATACCTGCTTTTTCAGCAGCCTCCCAGATACCACGAACAAAGTCCAAGAAAATTCTCTCCATATCCAGATCTTGGTCGTCCACAAGCCACTCTACATAGCTGATCTCCATCCTGAAGAGGTCTTTCTGGTTATCATCCAACCTATTAGTGGAAATTGATCGAAAATGGTTCTTACGTGGATCGTTGCAATTCTCGTTGTAAGAATGAGATGACATTTGCAGGCTTGCAATACAGGGTAGGTGATCCGAGGATTGGGAAAAGTCTCCCACTGTAAAATCAGTGAAAATATTTAAGCAGTTCAGGTTAACCAATGCTAAGTCAACTACACTCTTTCCCATTCGGCTTATGAACGTATATTCCCCATTTTTATCACACTGCGATCTTCCATTGCATACCAGCAGTGATTGGTCCTCGCAGAGCTCTAAAAATAGCCTTCCTCTCTTGTTGAGTTTTGCGTCTAGAGAATTTCTTGAGCTGCTTAGATTTGATCCCAGCACTAAAGGCTCTTCGGCTTCATTCCCAAAGCCAATTCTACAGTTGAAGTCCCCCATCACCAGCAGAGGGGTATCAGCTGGCATTTTGTTCTTCACAGAAGATAATGCCTCACCCAACATCTCGATAATGGTCTCGTGGTGAAGAGCAGGAGAGAGGTAAACAGCTCCCACTATAATAGAATGCGAGTGGAACTCCAGCTTTACAAAAATCCAAAAGTTTGTAATTTCAATGACAGACCCCGACCATCCGTCCGTTTTCCTGACCAATATCATGATTCCCCCACTAGCTCTGCCAGTGGATCTCTCTCTGGTTGCAGGGCAATGAAACAACTCGTAGTCACTGAGAAAAGGGGGTAAGTTTGAGAAAGGGAAGTCAATCCACGTTTCTTGAAAAATTATTACTTCGTTATTTAATAGTGAGTTTATCTCAGTTGTGTCGAGCTGAAGAACACTTTTGAAACCAGTTATGTTCCAAGACAATACTCCCAGATGAGGTAATGGGGCGGAGAGATTACTTTTCATGTCAGGAGGTTGATTAAAGGAGTGGGGAACTGTGAGGGCCGGGGAAGATTTCTGTAGTTGCTATGATGAATCCTGCTGTTGCTGAGAATGGGTGGATGCATTCGCATCGGTTCTGGGTTTTTTGTCATCGCCCCCCGACACCGTAGGGCTAAACATTTTGCGTTTTTTGAAATTATCAGGCTCAAGAGTTCCAAATCTTTTTTCAAGATCTGGTAGTGTGTAGGAAACTTCGTCCACCACCAGTGAGAAGCCTCTAAGCTTAGCACTCATAGCATCCTCACCAATGAGTTTGCGATATGCCAATAATTTACGCCGCTTCTCTCTTTCAATGCGGTGTAATCTTGCGAAATGCTTTCCCCGGTTTCAGACCCCGCCAATTAATAGGAAGACGACAACACCTCCCATTTAGAATGGGTGTCATTGAATACAACACGGGTAGGGCGGATGGAATTTTTTTCGGGGGGGGTCCTAAGCGCTGTACATTTTCAATTTTTTCAGGGGGAATTTTAACACTTAGTTTTTCATCGAGGAACCTGACCACCTCCCTCATCAATTCATTCCTTCCACGACCCCCTTCCTTCAAATTATATATCACAATATTTTTCTTCTTCATTTCACTTTCGAGGAATTCAACTTTAGTAGAGAGGGCCAAATTTTTCTGCTGCGAAGAATTTAACTCCTCGGAGATTTTAGAAATTTTCGATTTATTCATATTAATATCAGCTATCATGCTAGCCTGGGTTTCCTTTATAACCCTCATATCTTCCTTTGTGGCAGCCACGTCTTTTTTAATTTCATCAAGAAGATCCAGTTTTTTCAGTCACTCATTAATCTCCTGTAGAGACATTTCGACTCAAATTCTTGGAGCTTTCAACGTACTGATAGAGGAGAGCAGTGGTAATATGGATTAGAGTATGTAGGTACCTGCAAGCCCACCTCACAGGCGCCAACTGATGGGCTGGGGCGAGAACCTCAAGCCAATCGGTAAACAATCACTCAATCAGCCAATCGGTAAGCAAAAACTCTCTATAATAATAAATTCAGCTACTGTTTGACTAAAATAACTTCCGAGTTGCACACGATTTCACCAGAGTACCAAAATTTGCAAGAGGAGGGGATGGGTGGGGGGATAATATTCACAAAATATCCAATTTTTCAATATTTCGGTTCCTTTACTGCTTACTAATTGTATCCAAGCTTTGAAATTGAGGAAAAATTCTCATTATACCTTAGGATGTGCATGAATAACTTTCTGTACCACCATGGAAATAAAAGTGGTGCCACCATGGTGCCAGGGCACCATAAACCTCATATTTCTTGGGTTTTTTGGTGTTTCACCTCGAATACGGATGTGATATTCGACGGACTGCTTACTAAACCTAATAGATGAAAGTTCATTGTTACGACGTATTTCTGCTTTGGTGCCAGACTGACACCATTGGTGGTGGTGGTGGTGGTGGGGGGGGGGGGGGGGGGGGGGGTGAACTCGAATTCGCATGTTGGGTGTCGTAGATCATGGATTTTAAAATGCCCTTCAGATTCGAGGCTCCCATGCCGCTAGTAATGTTATGGTGGATAGTGGTGGGGGGGGGGGGGTCACTATTTCTTCCCTAAAGTAATAAATAAATTACATCGAGAGAAACAGTCTTATCGCTTAACAAATAGTTAAACTGATCCAATACTTATCCAATGGGACGTCCCCTGGAATGCATGCATTACTAAACAATATGTTTGTTTGTTAAATAATGTATTGTCATACATCATGTTGAGCCTAAAAAACAAGAAAATTCTGCTCCATTATTGTTTATTTCGCACCTTTTGACATTTTATGTATTTGAATTTGAATTTGACATTTTATGAATTTAAAGTTTGAACGTACGATAAATCAGAAACACGAGTGTGAATCGCAAAAGAGGCCTAATCTCCGTTCAAATTTTAGCTGACCGAAATGCGATCGATGTTTTTCTTCATGTTGGATGGTTGGTGGCTTTGCAGAAGAGTGATCAATATAGAAAAATAATAAACCATTGTGTAATAATTTGCAGCATTAGTTCATGTATCCTCCGCTAGGGATAGTAGAGCGTTTTTCTTTTGAATCAAACAGTAGCTTAATTTTTCCCTAGAGATAAGCTCAGTACCTATTTTGGTAAAGCTAGAGATAATGTATGCAGCTGATTCAAAGGAAAAATGCTTTACTATCCCTAGCGGAGGATACATGAACTAATGCTGCCGGTGTGGTTTAGACGTTCGTATTAAGGTCTCCCTCAAGTAACTGGGCAACGCCGAATTTTCATAAATTCGGGAGTCGAATCCGAAAGAGAAACTTATACACTCGTGAATTTAGGCAAAATAATCGCAATTCACAGTTTTATTTAACACATACTCTTATGACAGATTTTTTTTGGTGAAATATTACAATGAACGTAAAAACCCTCATCGTGGTTTTAATGAATTAATTTGTGAAAGTGCTCGCGAAATGATCGGTTGAGGTGCCTTGGAACTTCGTGGATGTGAAAATACTTACCTTAATCTACGACCGACATCTAAAGCTCGAAATCAAGTAGGTCTCATAGCCTCTTGTGTTACGAATGGACTTTATACAATGTTTGTACCCCCTCATCCTTTCATTCTGGTCACAATCTGTTTTTGCAACTGGTTTTGGTACTCTTGGTAGTCCTGTTTCAACCGGGTTTGATTTCACTGCGTAGTTAGTTGAGGCAATGTGCTAAATCAGTGATAGAACGTGGTTTTTATACGGTAAAAGATGGTCCGCCCAATTTCCCCAGTAACTTTCGTCTGAGTCTATTGACGAACAATTTATGTACTGCATTCAAATTCAAGATGTGATCTTATTCTTCAAGTGCTGTGAACTGACAGGGCTTTAGCAATAATTTCATCATGAACTTATCAGCTGCTTTCTGGATTTAAGTCACATTCGTTTTTCCAAACCACTGGCGCAGGTTGTAAAACCAAGATATCTGCCTTCGACCACTCTCGCCTCGTCCATCTATTCGGCCCTGCAGAATTTTTCGGAGTAGGAAATACTTATCATTTTTTATCAAGTGACCAAAATACTCAAACTTTCTTTTCTTTACCGCGGTCAGCAGTTGGGGCTCTTTTCCCACTCTGGTCAAGACTAGAGTCTGACGACCGACTGGTTTAAGTTGACCTAACGCTTATCCAATGGGACGTCCCATGGAATGCATGCATCACTTAACAATATGTTTGTTACTCACTTTGGAGGTCTGTAAGTTGGACTTACAGTTATCAAACAATTCTGACATTTTTACAGTGTGTGTTCCTGATATTATGTAATAAAATCATTAAAATAGTACGAAACGATTTTTTTGGGGTTGGCCCATACAGTGCCTTCCTTGTACTCCAAAAACCAAAAGGGGTAGATTCAAATTTAGTGCACTTGAAAACGTTTCTGTGCCAGTTATCAGTTCGAAATTTCATCTAGTTTAGCCGTTTTGGTTTATTATTTTCAATAATGAACCTTTGGAATCGACCAAGAAAAAAAAATTCTAACACCCCCTCAAAATTTGATGGTTTACGTTTCAAGGTACGTAGAATCCAAAAATCGAATAAAAATTTGGCCGTCCGTACGCCGTACGCGGCACTTTTGCCACTTAGCATTGACCGATTTTGATGAAATTTGGTATGTAGGCTCCATTTGGGGTCTAGTTGTGCCCCGAAGCTTTTGGTTGATGTAGGTCACTCCTAAGGGTTCCAAAATCAATTTTGAAATTTTGAAAACGCCCTAACTCAAAAAATTTCGATATGAAGGTATTGTTTTTCCTTCAATTTATGATTCTATAGAATTTTTAGAATTTTTTGAGACCACGCGGAGCTCTGTAGGACAAACCGTTCGCTCCCTACGAAAATTTAAGGGTTTATATTGAAATATATATATATAAATCAAAACACGGGTGTGAATCGCAAAAGAGGCCTAATCTTCGTTCAAATTAGAGCTGACCGAAATGCGATCGATGGTTTGTGATTTTGATTTTTTTTTTGATTTTTTGATTTTTTTTTTATTTTTTTTTATTATTTTTTTTTTTTCTCTTTATATTGGATGGTTGGTGATTTTGTAGACGAGTGATCTATATAAAAATAATAAACCGTTGTGTAATAATTTGCAGCGTTTTTCAGTAAGGAAATACCATCCTCAATAGTTTAGGTGGGAGAGCCGACAACAATACTGACGTCACCTTGCAAAAAGAATCTCTCGATAGAGCACATTGAGATTGCTGCAATCGAGGATAGATTCAAGTCAGAAACAATGAAATAATGATGATGAAAGAAAAAACAATTGATTATATCTGTCAGCCACTGCATATTTGAATTTCTCTATTATTAATCGACTGTGAAGGTGTGAAGTAGGAGGGATTACAATTCGGATTAAAAAAAAAAAATGTGTACAGCTTGTATTTATTTATTCTAGTACCAATGTGACTGATTCTTTTTGGAGTGTGTTTTACCATTATCCGAGGTAGTCCCGTTTTAAAGGGATTTCATGTTGCTGTGTTGAAAGTGCCGAAAATGAGTGAAAATAGTTGATAAACGTGGTTTTGATTCTGGGAAGACTGGTCCATATTGTTCCTGTAACTTCCCATGTAGTTTTTCACTGAGTCGTTGACGGACGATTTGTTTTTATTCAAATTGAAGGTGTGATTGTAAGCTTTAAAACGAAATGCTTTATGAGGGGTTTCAGAGTCCCGCGGGTGCCTCGGTCCGTTAAAGGGACCAAAAAAAGTATTTTTTGTAATTTTTTAAAATAATTTTATTTCAAACTACATAATATCAGTACTTACGGACCACCAAAGTTAGTAGCAACAACCCAAATGATAATTTTAATAAACCTACAGATAGCTGTTGTTGTGTTAATTCTGAACTCGATAGTTTTTGTTAGCCCTTGATTATTATGACGGACAGAAACAAATGGTACAAACATGGATACAGATGGATTTGTTATTTGATGAGACCGCCACAATCAATCGATATTAAGTAAATTATTTGGATATAAATTTGAGTATCTCGTGGAAGAAAGTATCCTACATAAATGAAAAGCTCCGTAGTTCATTCCGTACATTGCAACAAAAGAACGATTTTTTTTTTCTATCAAGCATCAAAAGTGACCATTAAAAGTTGGCCATCGAAGGCCAACGGTTGTCTGGGTGAAGGCAGAAGGCCAGGATTGCTCCCCGTTGTGGAAGTTGAAATTCACGGCAAGACCTTTGGCGGGATCAAACGGGGGAAGATCGCAAAGTTCTTCCATTAGGAGGCTCCAAGGTGGCCTCAAGACAAACTTTATAGTCCAAGAAGAGAACTAATATCAACAGAGTTGATTTACTTTTCCTCGTCCCAAGCCGTGGCTTTTCCCTCTTATACCTACATTAAAGGAGGTTGCAGGGTTCGAGTCTCTCTTTCTCGCAGCACTTTGCCAGTTTTGCCCCTAGAGCCCCCCTCCAGTCTTTGGCGCCTATAAATCTCTTTGTAATCAATCTCAAACAATTTTCTCCCCCTTCAGTCGGGCGTCTTCTACTATTTTGACCGCGAGTTTTATAAGCTCCTTACACCCAGATAAGGTTCAGGAACAATATTGCGAAGGTAATACCCACCTTTACTATTGTATCTACCGGTCTCTTAGCAACCAATTATTATTTTCTTTTAAATTGTAATGTTTCATTTTGTACTGCGAGAATTCAAAGGGCGGAACACTAAAAGCTCTGGTATTGAATGAATAGGGGTAGGTCCGCTAGTTACAAGAATACAATTATTATCTACGTACCCCATTGGAGAATCATCTTCAGGGCGTCGAGAGAGTAGGAACCAAAGTTTGTCAGTCCGTCGTTCTATTTATACAGGGTGTCTACACTTTCGATGGGCATAACTTCAGGGTTCGATTCTACAAGGTATTTCCAACAAAAAATGTCTCCTAGCAATTTTCTTTTAACCCACTCAAAATTAATTTTTTTTTCACTTTAAAGTTTTTCTTCGCGTTTTCGACCTTACGGCACTGATATGGTCATAACTCCCTTATTTTTCCTGAAAATTCAAATCTGACTGCACCGTTAGAAAGAGCGTTAAAGTCCTAAGCTACCTAGTGCAAAATCAAAATATTTCAGCAATAAAATAGTTTCAAAAAATCAAGTCAAAAAGCCAACTTTAAAAATTTTTCAAACTTGACTTTCTTCGACCAAAGTTTTCACTCTAAATCCCTTCCCATTTCGATGGGCGCTCTTCGGAGAAAACATGCTCAAATTGTCAGCTTTTCAACGGTCTATCAATTTTTCTTTTTAACATTCAATCAGCTAGAAATTCAGTGTTTTTGTTGAGTTCAAAGGTGTTACTTCATGCTCACTACCACATTTACGAATAATGCGTATTTTATGTACGAAAAACGAAGGTTTTCTTCGAAAAATCCACTTTCTAGCAGTCGGAACCATTCGGAAGTATCACTATTGGATTTAGCGTAAAAAATTACATAGGAAATGATACCAAAATCGTCAAGCCATCTTGAGGTCGAGGGGGACCATAAACCGCTTAAAACACTGGATTTGCTTGTAAAACACACGTTTTCTGGCATTCAAACTTAATTTACTCTTCCAATTTGAATGTTAAAAAGAAAAATTGATAGACCGTTGAAAAGCTGACAATTTGAGCATGTTTTCTCCGAAGAGCGCCCATCGAAATGGGCAGGGATTTAGAGTGAAAACTTTGGTCGAAGAAAGTCAAGTTTGAAAAATTTTTAAAGTTGGCTTTTTGACTTGATTTTTTGAAACTATTTTATTGCTGAAATATTTTGATTTTGCACTAGGTATCTTAGGAATTTAACGCTCTTTCTAACGGTGCAGTCAGATTTGAATTTACAGGAAAAATAAGGGAGTTATGACCATATCAGTGCCGTAAGGTCGAAAACGCGAAGAAAAACTTTAAAGTGAAAAAAAAATTAATTTTGAGTGGGTTAAAAGAAAATTGCTAGGAGACATTTTTTGTTGGAAATACCTTGTAGAATCGAACCCTGAAGTTATGCCCATCGAAAGTGTAGACACCCTGTATAGTCTGGGTGAAAGGGAGGTAAAAGGATCAGAAAGGAAAGGAGGGGGCCACGTGGTGAAAGGTTGTTTGTCTGCCATGTCAAGTGAAAGGGAGACATAAAACTAATCCTATTAGCTAATTATACATTCACCACGTGGTAACCACGTGTACGTAACCACTATTCTAAACTATGAATATATTCTTATAAACTAGCTTAACTTAACTAACTTATCGCTAAATTATTCACTTATATCTACTTCTAACTTAAGTACTATGTATTTTTTTAAAATTTCTTGTTAGTTGATTATTTATTGTTTGAAATTATGAGAACCTAGGTCGTTTGGTTGTCTGGAAGTTAGGGTGCTGTTTGGAGCGTAATGGGTTTGGGAAACTGGTCGAGGAGTGGGGATGACGAAATGTCATTACATTGATTTTGGGGAAAAGGATTGCAATCGGCCCGGCACGGACTCGCAATGGTTTTGGGTCACGGTTCGCCTTACTGCATTCTCCACTTTGACCCGGTGGGGAATGCTCATCTCTCTTATCGGTGTCTCTGTGGAAGAGTTACGTAAAAAAAACCGAAACAGGCATGTGGCTCCGCAAATTTATGGGTCTCACATACGTCCCCCCTCAACATGTCTACAGCACGTTCAATACGCTGATGCTGAATGCACCAAATGATGAAATTGAAGGATCTCCACGAAAAAGAAGACGAGAAGGTACATTATTTTCCTTCCTCCATATTATCTTATCCCAGCGGCGGAAACCGCCCCCCTCCTGCAAACCATCTTACTCCAACTTATTTTGTTTTTCACAGGAAGAATGACGACGTACCTATAACTGCGTACCGAGATATCTACCAACCTGGACCCATCATGCATGAGTGACCTTTTGTATTTATTAATCATCCGTTTCAGATCGAATAAATACTCGTACTTTACTGCCGCAATACTTAAAGGTACTATTTTTCCTTCATTATTTAGGAGTATCACATGGGCAGGTGCGGTGCGGGAATCCTGCGGTGCGGTTTTATCCTGTTTCCCCAAACCTATTGCTTTATTCATGGTTGAAGTGCGTTTCCCCAAACCCATTACTTTTTGTACCCCAAACTCAATTGCCGTTTGACCCAAAACCATTGGGTTTCTGCCCCGTTTCCCCAAACCCAGACCGCCCCTGTTTGCGTTTGTTATGTTATGTGTCGAGGAGTTATGGTAGTGTGTTCTGTTCGTTGTCTTTTGTTGTTCAGGTTGTCAGTAAATCCGTCTGTGGGGGATTTTCGTTTTTGGATGAGTTTTTCGAGTGGTTTGAATATAGTGTCTGAGGTAGTGTAAAGTAGGTTTTAGCGAATTTTCAAGGAAAATGAAGCTATTGCAATGGCATCAAAATTTTTAGAATGGACTTTTTCGATAATTTTTTTTTAAAACTGAAATCCGTTTTAGAACATTCTGAAACGATCCCTGAAGTTTTTCAAAAAATATTACACACACCTACACCTACACACACACACGAACATTCACCTAGGGGGGTTTTCGCGGATTTGGATTCAGAATGGTCTAAAACGGATTGCTGTGTGGTTATTTTTTTTCTATTGAGTGTTGTCCTCCTTCACCCCAGATCGATCGCATAAGGACGCCCAAGTCTTACTGTGGGACGTCCTAAAAAACGTGCGTTTGCGGGCATAATCTTGTAAACTGTGCCCAGGCCTCAATTTCCAACAGATTTGCGTGTTTCTTTTTTGTTTGACTCAAATAACTTCCGAGTTGTACATGATTTCACCGGAGTATCAAAATTCGCAAGGGGAGGGGATGAGTGGGGGGGATAATATTCACAAAATATCCGATTTTTCAATATTTCGGTTCCTTAATGCTTACTAATTGTACCCAAGCTTTGAAATTGAGGAAAAATTATCATTATACCTCCGGATTTTCATGAATTATTCTCTGTACCACCATGGAACTAATAGTGGTGCCACCGTGGTGCCAGGATACCATAAACCGCATATTTCGTGTTTTTTTGTGTGTTTCACCTTGAATACGGATGTGAATCTCGACGGACTGTCTACCAAAACTAATAGATGAAAGTTCAATGTTACGACGTATTTCCGCTTTGGCGCCAGACTGTCACTGGAGGGAGGGGAGGTTGGAGGGTGAACTTGAATTCGCATGTTGGGTATCGTAGGTCATGGATTTTAAAACGCTCTTCAGATTCGAGGCTCCCATGCCGCTAGTAATGTTATGGTGGATAATGGTGAGGGGGTGGGGATCAGTATTTCTTGCCTAGAGTAATAAATAATTTACATCGAGTGAAACAGTTTTATCGCTTACCAACTGGTTAAACTGATCTAATGCTTATCCAAAGGGACGTCTCCTGGAATGCATGCATTACGAAACAATATGTTTTTAAGAATCACACTGAGTCTACGATAGCCCTAAATCACGGAGGGCGGCAGGAAAGATAATACGGGCGACCTGAAAGTGAGGAATTTCTCAAAAAGGACAGAGGATGGTTTGAGGAGGGTTCGAGGAGAGGGTCGGACAGGTTACTAATAGAGGGAGGTGATAATGGACACCGAGGTCTCGTCGTGGTTTCGTTGATAAATAAAGCCGAGATAATGTTTTCCGAGGGTTGAGGGGAGTGTAATGGCGTCCAGAACCGCGTATGAGAGCTTGAGTGAAGCGTTGTGGGGGGGGGGGGGTCTAAGTGGATGCCTCGCGAGGACTGTGGAATTCACAACCAATTTATCCGAGAACACACCCCCTCTACGCACTCACCCGCATGCGGGACTCCAACTTGGGTGAAAGCATAGTTGGGGCACTCACCATTTCCCGGGGTAACTAATACGAGATGAAACTTACCTTTAAGGATTTCCTTACTTCCTCTCGCTTCTCTCGCACACCTGCGCCAGGACGCTCGCAACTACACACTCACACGGACACCACCACTTATCTACTCACTCTCCTGAGTATATTCCGCACTTAACCGCATCTCATACAGTTCCCAGTTATAAACTTCGTCTCGTCGGTGCACCCTTCAGGATGGGATATAGAATGGTGAGAACTACACAAACAAACCACCAAGCAGGAATATTAAGCGTGTATTATAGATGTGTTTAACCTGTTGCAATAAACTCAGCATTTTTTGCATGAACTTTTATTTTTTCAAACATTCTAAAGCGATTCATGAAGTTTTTCCAAAAACCATTTGTATATACAAAGAGTCCCATGTTAACGACCTGAAAACTACGGGAGTCGATTCTACAACCAATTTAAATAAGAAAATTCTCCTAGCAATTTTTTTTAACCTCGTTTTTCTTTTGACATCATGTCACTGAAATTACCATGACTACCTTTAAAGTGAAAGTTTTGAAATGACGGTACCGTTGGAAAGGGCGTCAAATTTCACATCTTTCTAGTGCCTACAGAAACCTATTTGTGGGGTCCTGATTAATCAATCGTAAAGTAATTTTTGTCAAATTGGGAAAATTTCCTATTTTTGACCGAATATAACGCGCCAAAGGCTTTTCTTCCTCTTCCACTGCCTCTTTGAGCCACCAATGTGCCCATTGTGAGCGGGCATTTACAACCAGGTCTGGCCTTGGTCTCCATTTCAGACGGAAGCATCCTGTTGCTGCTAATGCTGCTATTGATATTGAAATGGAAGCAGCACAGGTATTCTTCTGAGGAATTGCACAGGATGGCGGCGGATGAGGCGGTGGCCGTGCGAGATGGGGTACGTAATATTAATGTTTATCTAAATGAACGTTTTCCCTCGCGCACAGTCATTGCCATTAAGAACCTCCGCCTGAAGCCCGAATATAAGTGGTGTTTCCGCCTGATGCTGGAATAGAGCACCAAACACGATTAAGCTGCTCATCCTGAACTTACTCCTGCTTGTGGGAATGTAATAAAGCGAGAGAAAATACCTTCTGAAATGAGGCTTTATTCAGCGAGAATTACGCAATGAACAAATTATAAAAGAAGAACACGTAGTTTAAGGGGTTCATGACAACGTAATAACAGTTGATTATAATAGTGGTGATGTAGTGCATCACCACATTCTTCCCCTCTTCATAAAACATAGTCCTGTAGATGAGCAGGCAGTTTCCGGTTGCGGCCACTTCGTCTCAGGGGTATTGACTGGTCAGCTCCAGGCTGCTCGTGGGAGTGTTTAGGTGGATCATTATTTGAATCCAGTTGAATCCCTGGATTATCTGGTTCCAACTGGAGGTGGGGTTCGTCAACGGGATCATGGTGAATTCCTGGCTTCCCCGATTCAAACTGAAGGTGATGACTTTCATGACCAGGTTCCAACTCTAGAGATTCATTGTGAGTCCCACCACTAGGAGCTAAGTGTCTGGTTGATACCGTTGTTTCTCTTCCATCTGGTAGTCGGATTTGGGCATAATCGGTGTTCGCTTCTATTAGTTCCACTTCCTCAACTAGTGGGTCATACTTGCTGCGTCGTTGAAACTTCCTCAACAGTACTGGCCCCGGATGGAGCAACCATGCAGGTAGTGACGTACCACTAGAGGATCTTCTTGAGTGGAGAAACATGCGCTCGTGTGGGGTTGTATTCGTCGCTGTACATAGTAAGGATCTCATGCTATGTAATGCATCGTTTAGAACGAGTTCCCACTTGTTGGTTTCCATTTTGTGCGATCGAAGTGCCAATTTGATTGTATCCCAAATTACTCCATTATACCTTTCACATTGGCCATTTCCTCTTGGGTTATAGGGGGTAGTTCGGCTTGTGGCCACTCCTCTAGTGTGTAAGAATTGCTTTAGTTCTTCAGACATGAACGCGGAACCCTGATCTGAGTGTATAAAAGCTGGTAGGCCAAATAACGAAAATAAGTTAGTAAGATGATTCCGTATCGTAGCTGCTGATATGTCAGTACAAGGAAACGCAAACGGGAAGCGGCTGTATTCGTCGATAACGGTCAGGATATAGCGGTTGTTGCTAGATGAAGGAAGAGGCCCCTTGAAGTCTAAGTTCAGACGTTCCCAGGGTGAAGTAGCTTTTATTAAATGAGTCTGCTGCTTGTTGTGAAACCGGGGTTTGATCTCAGCACAGACCTTGCACGATGAAGTCATTGTTCTAATTTCGTCTAATGTATACGGCAAGTTCTTAGATCTCACCCAATGATACATTCTTGTAATACCCGGATGACACATTTTCTCGTGCCAGTCAAATAAAGTTGTGGAATTTATGGGGGCACATATTCGTGATAAAGTGTCAGCTGCAACGTTCTCTTTTCCAGGTCTGTACACTATATCATATTTATATGGAGCTAATTCAACCCTCCAGCGCATAATTTTCTCGTTTTTAATTTTGGATGTTCGGTGGTTGTCAAACATGAACGCTACGCTCTTCTGGTCGGTTATTAGACGGAAATGTCTTGAAATTAGGAATTGTCGCCATTTCCTCAATGCTTCCACTACAGCATAGGCTTCCTTTTCAATAATGGCATGCTTCTGCTCAGATGGTGAGAGCGTTCGAGAAAAAAAGGCTACAGGACGTCCTTGCTGTGAAAGTGTAGCAGAAATAGCAAACTCTGAAGCGTCAGTTTCGACGGTAAAAGGTAGTTTGTCGTCAACAGCAGACACGACAGATTGAGCTATGTTTTGTTTGAGTTGTTCAAAAGCAGAAACAGCAGCAGAGCTCAAAGGAAATGTTTTGGATTGAACCAATGGTCTAATTTTTAATGAATAATTTTGGACCCATTTGGAGTAATGAGAAAAGAAGCCAAGCACTCGCTGGAGTGATACGCTGTCTTTAGGAATAGGAAGGTCAACTAAAGCTTTGATTCGGTCAGGATCAGGTTTGATTGATTTGTTCGAAATTTCGTAGCCAAGAATTTTGATAGAGGAAGTGCGGTAATGGCATTTGTCTTCATTTAATGTCAAATTATATTTGTTAGCTGCTTTGAGAAAATCGGATAGGTTTTGGTCATGCTCTTCATTATTCCTACCACATATAGTAACATCGTCTAGGTACGCATAAGTTCCAACAAGATTCTCATTCCGGATCACATCGTCCATTACCCGCTGAAAGGCAGCAACCCCATTAGTGACTCCGAAAGGGATTCTTGTGAATTGGTATAATTGATTATTCGCCTGAAATGCTGTTAATGGTTTATCCTCTGACCTAATGGGTATTTGGTGTAGGCACTACGCAGATCAATGCTACTGAACAAGGAGTATTGTGAGACATTATGTACAATGGTTTCAATACTTGAAAGTGGATATGCATCAAGGAGCGTGAAGCGGTTGATAGTTTGAGAATAGTCAATCACCATTCTCTTTTTGTGATTAGCATTCGACGTAACAAGAGCTTGTGCTCTCCATGGTGATTGGCTAGGTTCAATTATCCCTTCTTGCAGCATTCGGTCAGTCTCAGTTTGAATGAATTTGAGGTCATCAGCCGAGTAAGTGTGTTGTCTCGATTTGGTTGCAATAGGCTTCCATCCCCCTGTGAGGGAGGAAAACAATGACACGGGGGCTATGGTTGCGATGGCCAGACTACAGATCCTCAGAGGTTCCCTCGGACCACCAAATTGCAACTCCACAGCAGAGTGGTGTTTGAGAATGTCATGGCCCAAGATGAGATCTGCACACAAGTCCTTCATAACAGAGAAAATTACATTTTTGTAGTGGTAACGGTCGATTTGGAGATCCAACGAGCAATGACCAACTATGTGGGATATAAGTGATGTAGACGCCATTGAACCTTTTCCATGCTGGGGACTGAAGGATAGCTGAAGTTGAAGAGCTTTATTGTAGTTGATAAAGCTCAGAGAACTGCCTGTGTCGATAAGGGCATGGCACGACTTCCCGTTCACCAACACGGATTTTACAGCTTTACTGACGCAGGGAGGAGAAGCTGCTGACAAAATTGAAGCAATGAGGTTGGTTGTAGCTGTAGTTTTATTTGAAATTTCCTTGGACGACCTATACTTGGATTTACAAGCCTTCTCAAAATGACCAACTTTGCCACAACCCTTGCAGGTAGCCTCTACAGCTGGACAAAGAGATCTTGCATGTAGGGAGCCACTACCACAGAAATAGCACCTTCTATTAAATGATCTAGTAAGAGATGCTGTTGTCGGGGATAATTCAGCCTGAGGATCCCTAGCGGGAGTTGAGGCAGCATTAAGATCGGATGGAGGGAAGTCGTAGGTTTGCGAATGTTTCTGAGCCATTTCAAGTGAAAGGGCTTGTTTGTATGCGTCGTCTAATGAAAGAGTAGCATTCTCCAAAAGTCTTTGGCGAATCATTGAAGAAATCAGACCACTAATAAAGGAATCGCGTACGCAGTCTTTGCGGTTCTCCTCGGCGGTAACTGCTGTAAACTAACAGTCTTTGCTTAGTAAGTTAAGCGCTTGCAAGTAAGTATCGATGGACTCGTCAGAACGTTGTTTCCGCGTAGATAGGGAATGCCTAGCATACACTACGTTCTTAGGTTAGAGATTTTTCAATGTCTCTATAGCAGTAGCAAAAGTTGCACACTCGCTGAAATAAGGAAAAACTGTAGGGGAAACGAAATTAACCAAGAGTCGACGCTTCTTTGCATCGTCCAGCGAATCATCAGCGGCTAAGAAATTATTGAAAGTTTCATACCAGTGGTTCCAGTGTCTATCCGCATCTGGGGAGGATGGGTCCACGTCTAGGCGATCAGGCTTCAGAAACTTGTCCATTCTCGCTGAATAAGTTGTAATAAAGCGAGAGAAAATACCTTCTGAAATGAGGCTTTATTCAGCGAGAATTACGCAATGAACAAATTATAAAAGAAGAACACGTAGTTTAAGGGGTTCATGACAACGTAATAACAGTTGATTATAACAGTGGTGATGTAGTGCACCACAGGGAAGACACCCGAAAGTGTTGACCCATGCCCGTACAGTGTTTATTCCCAAGAAAGGGGGAAGTGGGCCTGGAGGCTGTTGATTGTCGGTAGTCTTCCGCTACTTCCAAAAAGTACTGCTAAGATCTTTGATACTGTCAGCCACCTTGCCCTGACCGATTGCCTTCGTGTTGTCGAGCCCCATCTCGATTAATCGAGTATGTGGCCTGTCTGTACCATGAAGGCGTGACGTTCCTCGAGGCAGGGGGTGAGATGTCAAGGACTATACTGATCAGGCGTGGGGTACGCCAGGGGATCCCTGTCACCACTCCTATTCAACCTGGTTGTGGATACGGCCTTGGGTAAGCTACCCACTGAAGTAGGGTTTGATCTCGCCCCTGGGGTAGAAGTACGAGCGTTGGCTTTTGCCAATGATATTATCCTACTCGCAGAAACCCGTGAGAGCTTGCAGATCCCCCTCAATGCATTTGCTAAGCAATGAGAATTGCAAAGGTTGTCGTGGGAAAGCGATTTTTTTTTGTATGTCCAAACACCTTGCATTTCTTTATTCCGGTACTAATCTATCTGATTCTTTTTAAAATGTGTTCTACTAGTATCCGTGGTGGTCCCATTTCAAACAGATTTCATTTTGCTTTGTTAAAAGTATCGAAAATTTGTGAAAGAAGTTGAAAAACGTGGTTCCGTTTTGAGGAATATTGGTCCGCATTCACTGTTCTTCCCCTGTGACTACCGACTGAGCTAATGACGGACTATTTGTTTACTAGCTGAAAAGTCTGCATTTAGCAGGCAAACAAATCTTAGATAATATATTTCTCTATATCCCTTGTAAATAGTATTCTTTGTATTACAAAGGTGTTACCCATCTTCCACATTTTCAACTCGTTGGTTTACTCGAGAGAAATGACCACTTCAAAAGCTTGTTTTCACCTCCAATTGTTAGAAAAAGTCGAATTTAAACGTTGAAATCTTCGAAACTTGTTGGTTTACTCGAGAGAAATGACCACTTCAAAAGCTTGTTTTCACCTCCGATTTTTTGAAAAAACCGAATTTGAACGTTGAAATCGTCGAAAATTGTTGGTTTACTCGATAGAAATGACCACTTTAATGAATTTTAAAAGTTTGAAAACGCCCTAACTCAAAAAATTTTTATATGAAGGTATTGTTTTTCCTTCAATTCAAGATTCTATAGAATTTTTTGAGACCACCAGGGTCTTTGTAGGACAAAGTAACTAAGTATTGAACGTACAATAAATCAGAAACACGAGTGTGAATTGCAAAAGAGGCCTAATCTCCGTTCAAATTAAAGCTGACCGAAATGCGATCGATGTTTTTCTTCATGTTGGATGGTTGGTGGCTTTGCAGACGAGTGATCTATATAGAAAAATAATGAACCATTGTGTAATAATTTGCAGCGTTTTTTTTTTTAGTTAAAAAGGTTTTTATTTTATTATTTTTCTCTTTTGGTTGTTTGGGTTTTACTTCCGCGTGGTTTTCCACGTACTTCGTCATCAAAATAAGCGCAAAGATCTCAGCTTTCCGATGTTATAATCAATAAATGTTTTAAATCGAATTTAAGGGAAAAATTTGTGTTAGAACGCTGAAAAACTTGACTTTTTTCAACGAAATCGACGTTTTGACGGGGGAACTCGGTTCTTCGATGAAGTATGGGAGGAGCAACGGCGATGTAGACACTGGATTCCTCCAACGTCGATTTCGTTGAAAATAAATCAACATTTTTCCGCGTTCAAACAAAAATTTCTCGCCTAAACTCGAGTGTAAAATATTTTTATTATACCATTGGAAAGCTGAGATCTATGCGCAGTTTCTGGTGTTGGGGTAAGTACTTGGAAAACCATGCGGAAGGAAAACCCTAAAACCCAAAAGAAAAAATAGGAAATTCTGCCCGTTTGTTGAAAATTACTTAACGAGTTGATTTTTCATCCATCAGGGTTCCACAAATAGGTTCGTGTTGGCACTAGAAAGGTGAGACTGATGAGAAAGGTGAGGGGGTCAACCTTTCCAACTATGCCCTTATTTTCACATTTTTAGAGTGATTTAAAGTAGTTGTGGTAATTTTACTGCCGGAAAGCCAAAAACACACACAAAAAAATGAAAAACGAAAAACTTGAATTACGAGTAGTAGATTCCACTCCCGAAGTTTTCAGGTCCTTAACATGGGAAACTCTGTTTACGTCACTCTGGGTGATAACTTGGGCAAATGTTTATCAAAAATTTCAAGTTTGTGCCGAAATAATAAACCAAAAGATGATTTCATTACCAAGGAATTTTGGACAACTCTAAGGGGGTAAAAAAATCAAAACATTAGGCCAAAAACGTGTTTTTTGGGGTTGTCGACTATTTGGATGTGCAAACCGTCAATATATTATGGTATATTCGGGATCAGTGTATCATTTCAGATTAAGATAATACACCAAAAATACAAGGATTATTAAAAAAAACCTGAAAATTGGTATTTTGGGGACCAGCGACGAGTATGTTTGTCGTAACCCGAAACATTTTTACTCAATGATGGTCATGAGTACGCTTAGAGTTCGTAGAGACAAATAGAGCATGCATGTGGACTACTAACATTTTCATAACAAACCCAGGAATACAGTATGTTTATCTGAAAATCGAAGACTGATAAACAATTAGTTGGTTTGTTGCCTTGTTTGCCAACAATTGCCTTGTTTTCACTGACTTGTGCTGTGCACGACGCGCGTGAAAGAAATGACAAACTTATCATGGTGTACCTCGATCTGGCCAAGGCCTTTGACAGTATTGACAGACATATGCTACTAAGGCGAATGCAACTTATGGGAGTGGGCACTGAGGCTGTTAATTGGTTTGGTAGCTACCTATCAGAAAGGAAGCAAGTCGTTTCAATAGATGAAGTTTCCAGTAATCCTGATAGAATCGACTACGGCGTAATCCAGGGTAGTACTCTGGGTCCTATCTTATTTATCATGTATATTAATGAATTACCTAATATTTTACCAGGAGTGGAGACATTCCTTTTCGCGGACGACACGGCGATTTTGGTGAGGGGTGCAAGTTGGGAGGAGGTATACCGTAAAGCTGAGTTGAGCTTAAATCGGGTTAGTCAATGGCTCATGTTCAGTAGTCTCACCCTGAATCTAACCAAAACAAAGTATATGACGCTGGGAAACTCCGTGGGATCTAACTCGGCCGAAAACTGTTTGACCATTCATTGCTGTGTAGGAGGTGGTTCATGCACTTGTCCTAGCATAGAAAAAGTTGATAGATACAAGTACCTTGGGGTAATAATTGATTCAAAGTTTTCGTGGAAGGAACATCTATCTTATCTGCATACAAAGTTGATAAAATTCATCCCGATCTTTTACAATGCTCGAAATTTAATGACCATTAACAATTTAAAGATCATATTTTATGGTTTGGTACAGTCGATGCTACAATATGGAATCGTGGTCTGGGGTGGAGTGGGACCTGGTGTGTTAAATGACCTGAATGTGCTCCACAAAGGTATTCTTAAGGTAATGTGGGGAAAACCACGTAGATATCCAACGCAACTTCTATTTGAAAAAGCTAAAATGCTATCAATTAGACAGCTTTTTCTGAAAAAGTTACTTTTTTTCTTTAATTCTCATCCATCCTTGATCTCGACACAGCAATTTCACTACGAAACTCTATTTCGGCTGATGGGCAATGTTGTGAATCCATTCGCTCGGCTCGCAGCAACGACCAAGAGCCCAAAATACATACTCCATATAATACATAAAATGTTAAATGATTCCTTGAAAAATCCTGCGAGCTGTACTAAAGGAGTGTACAGGATGGCTGTGTTGTCATGGGTCATTGGGTTGAGTGTTCAGGGGCAGAATCTGTTATATACAGTTTATATAGTGTGTAAAAACGATTTATGTGGAGTAGATTAATTTATATTTAGCAATGGTGCAAGATGTAATATAATTTCACATATTAAAGTAATATATTAATTAAATTAAATTAAAAGAGAGTGTTTTAGCACTAAAGTATTGTTATACTCGTGCTTCAGGTGCATACTAATGATGTAGTTTGGCAACAACTCTTGTCTCGTCGCTACGGGCCACTGGCCTTTAGACGAGCAATATATTGTATTATGTTGTGCAGTTATGTATAATTTGTCATTACTTGTTCAATAAAAATTCTTTCTCTCTCTCTCTCTCTCTGGTACTCTATAATACCGTGATTTTATTTTTATAAGGTTATTGTAGTAAAAAATGGAAACTTACAACATTTGTCCATCCACTCAGTACGGATGGGATTTTTAATAGGTATGCTCTTCTTCTGATAGTGTATGTAAATTAAACGTTAGTAAAACCATTGTTCCGATGGTATTTGAAGTACCCAAGATAACAAACTCACGGCCAACCAGCTAGTTCTATATAAAATTCATTAGAAACCCGGAATTTGGACGTAAAATGTTCTTCTATTTTTGGGATCCAATTCTATCTCTCGTTAATTTTCCAATTAAAAATTTCTAGCGTGGAGCCTATTGAAAAGTTAGCATTGACCTCCATATGAGTAATTTCACTGTTAAGACAAATTTTTACCTACCCGAGTGTGATACAAAATTTGATGTTTTAACTTTTCTTAGTTCTTCTCGCACGTGGGTTCCATTTGGGGTCTAGTTGTGCCCCGAACTTTTGGTTGATGTCAGTCACTTCTGAGGGGTGAAATTTTGAAAACGCCCTAGCTCAAAAAGTTTGATAGGTATAAAGGTACCTATTATTTTTTCATCAATTCAAAATAGTATTGAATTTTTAGAATCGAATGAGAAAACCCAGAGCCTTGTAGTACCAACCGTTCGCTCCCCATGAGAACTTAAGGTGCCTAATGTCCGTTCAAAATTTAGTCAATCAAAAATTATTGTTCATATTTTCGAGTTGTCTTCAGTTTTGTGCCCTTAGCAACCAGTTATCAAATTTCCTAAAGTAGGTAGGATCAACTACCCATCAACTCGCATTGAGTGTTAAGAGTTTATTTCTTCCGAATAAACTTGATAGATAGTGGCAATAGACTGTGTTATTTACAGTCGAGTAATAGACCTTTGTCTAATAATTTGCAGCGTTTTTTTAGTTTCTTTGAATTTTTAATTTTTACAAACTAGCTGGGCCCCATGCTCTGACCGCTCTTCCATGTGGGTAATTCGATAACTAGGGTTGCTAATATTCCCTGAGGTCAATGGATAGGATTGGTGCTAACTAACTCCTAGAAAGCGTGAACGATGCTCGCTTGACGAACATCTCAGCAGACTTGTGCTCGAGGAAGATCGATTGGGTGAAGGAGAGAGGATAGGCCAAACCCGCAATACCGAGCGGTCTTGAAGGTGAGGTAGCCTGCCGAGCTAACTTCCTCCCTTTCGAGTGACGCCACGACAAGTAAAGGTTGTGTTCGGCCTGACGAGAATACGAATTTTGTGAATTTCATCGATCATTTGATAAGTTATCGGTCGTAAACACGAACTTGATACACCAAACAGAAAACAATCACTTCCATGTATTGAACAACTCTTCATTATTGTAAACGTTCTTTATTGCCGAAATACAAGAATAATTCATACTTGGATCAATGTTAATCTCATAATAATAATGGTCTAACCCCCCACAGGAGGTTCTCCAACCTACATCATGTTCATGGATGTATCAGACATCCATGAGACCTCCTTCCCATGAAAATTGCACAAAATTTCGAGGATTGGCGAAATTTACAATTATTAGAAATATTCAAATTTCACATCACAAATTTAGGCGATTAGGAGGATGGCGGAGGCATGGTTGGTTCTCCTCAAGGCAGTGTTGAGTCATGAAAAATTAGATCTCCTATTGTTCCGACTAAACTATACATATTTACACTTCTGAGTCGGAGTTCGTTACCACTTAGCTAAGGAAGTGAATGAACAGAAATGCGAAGAGGTAGCTGATCATAATAGTAGTTTCGACTGCAGGCGTTGGTAATGTAGATCTCCTTGGTATTATTCTGGTTAAAGTGTCCTCATGGCCGTGACTCGGGTGGACGTTCCTGGGATCTGACTATGACCAAATACGTCTACCTGAATTGGCTGCTCTTCTTTGCCACTTTGTGACAACGAACACACGAACTGAAGGTTCAGGAATTACAGTCGGAGGTGAAAGGTGAGCTCAAACCCCATTTTTCGAGAAATTGATTGGTTTACCCAATCAGTTTGAAGAATGGGGTAGTTGCATGGGTCGGAATTTCGTGTTTTTGACTTCAGATTCGAATTTAGCGCACTTAAAAACGTATCTGTACCTGCTTTCAGTTAGAAATTCCATTTAGTTTAGCCATATTTCAATAAAGAAGTACCGTGCTTTTTAGTGTTGGCGGGCCACTCCTCTTACGTCATCCCTAAACGAGAATCTCACAATAGAGTGCGTTGAGATCACTGCAATCGAGGACAATTCGAGTCAGAAACATTGAAATATAGTTGCAAAATAATGGTGATGGTTAAAAAAACTTTGAAATATATTTTTCAAGCTTTACATGTTTGAATTAATCGTTTAAATTGAAAGTTTTGAAGCATATTTTGGTTATTTTTCTTGTTGTTACCTCGCGTTACTTTTACGGTCATGTTATCACGTTATCAGTGGACACATTTCTGGTGGTGCGGTCTGAGTTCGTACCATAGTTTATACCGGTATTTACCTACCATAATTTATTAGTTGATTGGTTTGGAAAAGATAATGTTCTCTGTAAAGTTTCAAGAAGCTTTTAATAAACGCTTGCATACGAGTCTGCAACACATGTCTTCATTTTTTTCTCGATACCTTCGCTACCTACCCAATAATCTGCTTTCGAATGTTGTTGACAGTTCTTTTAACTCAGGGGTAGGTATATCTCAGTTTCTTCCGTAAGTACAGCGGTTTTGGCAGCATATAATTTATGCAAATATTTAGGGCTTTCCAACGAATGGTGAACGATTTTTCTGCGAACACGAATGACGAAGATAAAGTTAGGTAGGAACGACTTGGTTGTAAGTAGAAATCATCAGAAAACCAACCGTAACTTTTTTCGTTTATGTGCCAAAGTATTGAAATAAAATGTCTATATGCCAAAAAAGAGAGCCATCGATTAGAGTTTCGAGGTGGCTTTCCTGGAAAATATTCCGTATTCATATATTGGCATGTTGCACAATTTTTACGTCAATAAAAAGTTCGTCAGCGCCGAAATAAGAGGAGCCAAGAATGAAGGTAAGTTGACACTTTTGTAGGAAGTAAAAGATCAGTTGTTTTCTTGAGTGTAGTAGGTACTTCTTCATCAAAATGGTTGCAGTAGCTCATTTATTGGAAGTTTCATCGTAGTGTCATTATCCTGTACAACGTAGTACCAATGAGTGTTTGTAAATTGTTAAATAAAAGGATGTTGGTTATGTCCAACTTGGAAGAATCTAGCAAATTTGCGAGGTTGTGGCTCGAGTATCACCAGAACACCGCGTTTCTTCTCAACCATATAAGGTTTCAGTTACAGTAGAGGGAATGCCAGAAGGAAACGAAATCTTAGATGCAACATGTTTCGATTGCGCTGCTAGCAAAATTCAGTATGATAGCACCTCAAACGAACGTAAACAAACAGAGGGTTGCTATCAAAGGACCCCCTGGCACAGTACCCCCAAGTCGATAACCTTGCGTCAGGGTAACAGTGGTGTAGGGGTCTCTTGGCCCCCTCCACACCCGTGACGTAGCCCCCACCCCGCAGCGTCCAAGCCGTGTGTAGGTTTTCCCGCCTGAATCAGAGAATCCCGTTCTTTGAAAAAATCTCTAAATTTTTAGGAAGCGTTTCTGGGAGTTTTATTTGCAGATTCGTACTTCAATAGAGATTCTCTACACAGAAAAAATACAAAAAAATATCATGCAACTACCCCATTCAACACCTAAAAGAAGCTTTGAAACGTAAAATGCGATTTTAGAGGGCCCACTTGTTTTTGACCTGCTGCACAAATAAACAGCTCAGCTTGAAGTGAATCTTATAAAACTCAAGGCCTCAGTTTTGAATAAAGCGGAAAACATTATTTTAGAGACTTTTAGGCCAATGTAAAATAATGGCTTCGTGCCTGCTGATTCTTTTGCGGTGGCGTGATAGGTTCATTTCCTGTCCCTTTAAGACGGGTCGGTTGGACTCGCATGTTAAAATTTTTTCCTTCCGTTATCGCTGTAAATAAATCTCGAACTTAGATGAGATCATTACAATGGAACGTGTAGGTAGTTTGTTCTCAAGGCACCCACATTAGATGGTAAAGGGGGAGATACAGAGAGATGTAGGTACGTGGCAGAGGTAGCTATCAGCCTTCAAGTGAAAGGTGTACTCAATCGAGAGAACGGACAAGTTAATTTGGGAGGTAGAAGACCATGTAAGGGCAGAAGATAAGGGCCGTTCGAGCTATCAGGGTACGATGGTGTTTCTGTAGGAAGGGGGGGGGGGTCAGGATAGTGAAGGCTCTGGAAATGCGGTTGTGTGTTCGGAAGGCCCCAAAGGTGATGGAACTGGTGTGTAGGACTGAAGGGCCCGACTGGAGGGGAAGGGCAGGACTAAGGGCCCATCTTCCTTCCCGTGACGCTCTTTGCTCTTTTCTCACTTACAGAGTGGGACGTTCCTTCCTCTTTTCCCTTGCACAATAGAGTGAAGGGACACCATCACAGGGCTTCCTCCCGACCATCGGTCCCTTTTTCTCCTCTGAAGGGACTCCCTAGTGCTCTTGTCCGCCATATTGGGATTTACGCCCTTCGTGAGTTCCAGCAGTCGTCCTTTCAGGATTTAGGGTCTGTTGTTGTCACACATTTAGGTCAGACGAAACCTATAGATTCGATTCCAACTACAATTATTCCCACCAAAAGTTGGTTCTTATTATCTCTTGAAGATTTATAAAACCCTTGTTCCCGGAAATTATGATCAATTTTAACAATATTTAATTTTGTCGACATTTTTACCGTTGAACATTTCTAGAGCTTTTCAGAGTTCAAATAATGTTATACAGAATGCCCTGGAACCAATCAACAATGCTTTAGGAATCGATTGTACAACTAATTTGTAGCTACTTTTTCTTCATAGCACTCTTTGCTTCCTAGTTTGGCGCAACCATTGTTTTCGCTGTTAAAAGTTAAAGGTAAAAATAGATTTTTAGAAAAAAATTGTTATTAAAATACATGATGTAGGGGATAAATTGCAAGAAAAAACATATTATGTTTTTAGTATAAAAAAACATAATACTATATTATAGTTAAGTAATGCATGCATTCCAGGGGACGTCCCATTGGATACGCATTTAAACCAAACGGTAAGTGATAAAACTTTTTCACTCGATGTAATTTATTTAGTATTTCAGGCAAGAGATGGTGGTTTCCCCCCCACTCTTATCCACCATAACACTTCTAGCGGCAACTGAGTCTCGAATTTGTAGAGCATTTTAAAATCCATGATGTATGATACCCAACATGCGAATTCAAGTTCACCCTCCCCCCCCCCCCACCGGTCAATGGTGCCAGTCTGGTGCCGTTAATACGTCGTAACGTTGAACTTTCATCTGCTAGTTTGGTAGACAGTACGTCGAAATTCACATCCGTATACAAAGTGAAACACAAAAAAAAAAAAAAAAAAAAAAAACACGAAATATGCGGTTTATGGTGTCCTGGCACCACGGTGGCACCACTATTAGTTCCATGGTGGGACAGATAATAATTCATGAAAATCCGGAGGTATAATGAAAATTTTTTCTCAAGTTTCAAAGCTTGGATACAATTAGTAAGCTCTAAAGGAACCGAAAAATTGGGTATTTTTTGAATATTATCCCTCCACTCGCCCCCTCCCCATGCTAATTTTGAGACTCTTAATCAAGTAGGGAAATGGTTTCTCAAGAGTTATCTCACATTGCAGATGATATAACAGTAATATCTGCAGCACCTGATACTAAATCCCTGAGCAGCAATGTTTCATACTCCGAGGACACAGTAAAAAAGTGGTGTACTGCGAACGCTTTAATTTTGAATGATAGCAAAACCCAAGAGTTGATTTTTAAACTCAACGGTCGACTTGAGAATGCGGTTGATGTTCTGGGTGTCTCAGTGGACAATAGATTATCATGGCTCAGCCACATAGAGAGGCTCTCTTCGAAGCTGTCATCTTGCAATTTCCTCTTACGTAGACTAGCTTATGCTGTGTCCCCCGAGGTACTTCTCATGGTGTATCACGCTTGTTTCTCCAGCCGTCTCTCGTACTGCGTAGCACTGTGGGGTAACTCCAGCCATGCTGAGGCGGTTTTCAGACTGCAAAAAAGGGCTCTCCGCACCATATTAAAGCTGGGTTTGAGTGAAAGCTGCCGAGGACACTTCAAAGCTCAAGGCAATCTAACTCTGCCTAGTATGTATGTCCTCGACTGCCTGCTGCTTGTGAAGAGTGAACGCCTTCTCCACTGGGTTCACAACGCACGACCACTTAACGAGGTCCCGTCATAACTTGTGTCCCCCTAAGGCCAGGTTGAACTCGTCTATGACCTCCAACCCTCATCAAATGGGTTGCCGTTTCTTCAATTCCTTGGACGATATAACAAAGAAACTACCCTATAAATCCTTCAAGATCAAGGTCAGAAGAATACTCGTTCAACTGGAACTCTATGACCCTGCAGAGTTCCTTACAATGCTTTCCAAGAACCGTCAGACTTAAATTTATGTAATTACGAGTATTTGATAATTTGTTATTGTTTTATATGTATGTTTTCGACTTTTGTATTGCCTGATAAGGCCTGTTACAAATATAAACATTTTTGATTTGATTTGATTTTGATTGAATGCTAACCAGACCAAACTGATAGTTTACGGAGGAAATAAGTCACTAATTGCAGAAAAACACTCGAAAATCACCCTGCACTCTTGTGTAGAAGATCAAATATGCAAATATCAAATATGCTCGTGCGAATCGATAGAAAGAGTTGTACGATATAAGTGTCTGAGGCTAGTTCATATTCAGTCGGTCGTCGTTAGTTCCTCGATACGGGTTAGTATTTCTCGAAATTGAAGGTGCAGAAACTTGAAAGTTGTACCTAAATTTGAAATTTTAAAAGATTTTAAAAATTGATTAGTGCACGGCCTTGAATTATTGCCGCTGGAATCATCAAAATCTAACAATAATTGCCAGAGAAAAACACTGCAAATTATTACACAATGGTTTATTTTGCTTCCGAGTCTACCAAGGTAGCGGAAGCTTTGTTTTCACTTTTCAAAGACGAAAAAAAAAAGTTCTCCAAAATCCAAATTTCCACTCGCGTTTTGCGTTTTAGACCTTTCTGAACAATTTTGGTTCCGTGTCTGTCTGTCTGTCTATCTGTGTTTCTGTGTGTCTGTGTGCCTGTGTGTCTGTCCGTCTGTCATCAATTCCTTGTAACGCGCATAACTATACGAAGTTATTGTCCGATTTCTATGAAATTTTCAGGGATTGTGCGGGTTGGTGTGTAGACGGTCCCCTATGAAAATCAACATCCCCGGACTGATAGAAGCGACTGCGCATGCGCAAACGTGAATTCCTTGTAATGGCCATAACTTCTACATTTTCCATCCGATTTCAATGAAATTTTCTGGGATGTTACAAACTAGTATTTAGATGGTCCCCTATGAAAATCATCACCTTTGAACTGATAGTAGCCACTGCGCATGCGCAAACGTGAATTTCCTTGTAACGGCCATAACATCCACATTTTCCACCCGATTTCGATGAAATTTTCATGGATTATGTGGATTATGTTGTAAATAGTCCCCTATGAAAATCATCATTCCCGGACTGATAGAAGCGACTGGGCATGCGCAAACGTGAATTCCTTGTAACGGTCATAACTTCTACATTTTCCATCCGATTTCAATGAAATTTTCTGGGATGTTACAAACTAGTATTTAGATGGTTCCCTATGAAAATCATCACCTTTGACCTAATAGTAGCCACTGCGGATGCGCAAACGTGAATTTCCTTGTAACGGCCATAACTTCCACATTTTCCACCCGATTTCGATGAAATTTTCAGGGATTATGTGGATTATGTTGTAGATAGTCCCCTATGAAAATCATCATCCCCGGACTGATAGAAGCGACTGCGCATGCGCAAACGTGAACTACTTGTAACAGACGAAACTTCAACTGTCCCCCAGGGGTCGCGGGTTCGAATCCCAGCCGAGGCTAAGTATTTTTTTGATCCGATCACATACATCTACTCACTTAATTTTTCATCCGAATTTGATGAAATTTTCTAGGATTGTCCAGATTAGCGTGTAGATGGTCCCCTATGAGGGTAGTGGAAGGTGCTTAGAGATTGGTGTTTTGAGATTAACTACTATGCATCGGATCATCTATATAATCGGGTAATGGATACGAGGAAGCTATGTGCCACACCCACTTGGCAGACGTTTTTTATTTTATATAGATCACTCGTCTGCAAAGCCCCCAACCATCCAACATGAAGAAAAACGTCGATCGCATTTCGGTCAGCTATAATTTCAACGGAGAATAGGCCTCTTTTGCGATTCACGTGTTTCTGATTTATCGTACGTCCAACCCTTAAATTCTCGTAGGGAGCGAACGGTTTGTCCTACAGCGCTCCGCGTGGTCTCTAAAAATTCTATACTATTAAATTGATGGAAAAACAATACCTTCATATCAACATTTTTTTGAGTTAGGGAGTTTTCTAAATTTCAAAATCTACATCTAGACCTACATCAACCAAAATCTTCGGGGCACAACTAGACCCCAAATGGAGCCTACGATACGTATATACCAAATTTCAACTAAATCGGTAATGCTAAGTGGAGAAAATGCCGCTTACGGCGGACGGACGGCCAAATTTTGGTTTATTATTTTCAATAATGAACCTTTGGAATCGACTAAGAAGAAAAATTGTTTAACACCCCCTCAAAATTTGATAATTTACGTTTCAAGGTACGCAGAATCCAAAAATCGAATAAAAATTTGGCCGTACCTACGCCATACGCGGCACTTTCCCCACTTAGCATTGACCGATTTTGATGAAATTTGATATGTAGGGTCCTTTTGGTGTCTAGTGGTGCCCTGAAGATTTTGGTTGATGTAGGTCACTTCTAAGGGTTCAAAAATAAATTTTGAAAGTTTAAAAACGCCCTAACTCAAAAAATTTTGATATAGAGGTATTGTTTCTCCGTCAATTTGAGATAGTATGCAATTTTTAGAAATTTTTGAGACCACGCGGAGCCCTGTAGGACAAATCGTTCGCGCCCTACGAGAATTTAAAGGTTGGACGTACGATAAATCAGAAACACGAGTGTGAATCCCAAAAGAGGCCTAATCTCCGTTCAAATTAAAGCTGACCGAAATACGATCGATGTTTTTCTTCATGTTGGAAGGTTGGTGGCTTTGCAGACGAAAAATAGAAAAATAATAAACCATTGTGTAATATTTCCCTGCGTTTTATTTATTACTGGGATATTCATCGAATGACTGAAGAATGGACGCTATTTAATAATCTCTAATCCTATACATAATGCTGTTTAGAAGCTTCTCGCATCTAAATCCCACTTTTGTAACTAGCTAACTTAACTCGATCCTGATTATGAAAAATTCACGATTAGAGGCTCAAAAATATTGATTTTTTCACCTAAAATTTGTGATAAGTGTGAGTTAAATGTGTGAAATTTACTGATGATTTATGAAATTGGTTGAAAAACTACACGAGGAATAAACACTGCAACAACTAGGAATGAAAACAAAGTAAAATGAGTAGTCCAAGGTACTTGAAGTTTTGAGATTAGCTACTTTGCATCGGATCATCCATACAATCGGGTTATGGATACGAGGAAGCTATGTGCCACACCCACTTCACAGACTTTTTTTGTGTTTTTCACTCCGAAACGTCCTTGAAAATCTGAATTTTGTGGGTGTAGAAATATTTTTTTTTGCTCGATTCCAAAAATTGTAAACGAAAAGGGGGAAATCGTATCAGCTAAGTGTCATCATTCTCGCTTATTTCATTAGTGACGATCCTGCTTATGAAAAATGTACGATTGGGAGCCTAAAATATTGATTTCTTCACCACTAAGGGGCCATTGTTAGTAGTTGGGAATATTTGTGGGCCTTCATCAGATTTCGATTTCAACATCCCACGTTTAAATCTCTTCGAAAGGGAGAAGTTTTAATGAAACGCGGCAACATCTACGGAGTAATTAGTTGGAAAACTGAGAGTTTTCGAAAAATGACGGAATTAGCGTTGTAGAGTGCAAACGCACCCTTTCTAGGAAGGAGAAATGAGAGGAAACTTGCCTGAGTAAAGTTCTTTAATAATCGTCCTAAAGTCTCCAACGTTGCCGTGTGGCATTGAGACGTTGCCATTCATTTGGTGGAAGGAAGTCTGGAAAAGGGGAAGTGACTAACCGGTTAAGAGTGCGGAGAGCTGCCTCGTATATTATGTAGGGTAATTTAAACAAGAAACCCGGAAGCTAGTTTCCGGGGAGTTTGTTCAGCGAGGAGAAAGCGAAGGGAGGTCTGAAACAGTTTCGAAAACTTAGCAATTCAATTGAAAACGGGGAGGGTCCCCTGAGTTGAGAGTTGCTGGCAAGTGGAAGGTCGTGGCGGTTCTCCTGGTTGATGCTTCGTCGGAACATTCGGGAAAAGCGGTTTGTCGAGAGATTTAAATAGAATAAATAATTTATTGTGTTGGCTTAGGAGAGGAATTAATTTGTTCAGAGGTTGATAGCGGGGTCAGCCATCGATAGCGCGTTTTCAAAACATCTTCTTCCTGAATTGATAATACTTTTTGAAAAAATGTGGCCATTGCAAAGGCCTCAAAATGTTTAGAATGAAAAACATATTGTTTAGTAATGCATGCATTCCAGGGGACGTCCCATTGGATAACCATTAGATCAGTTAACCAGTTGGTAAGCGATAAAACTGTTTCACTCGATGTAATTTGGTTTATTACTTTAGGCAAGAAATAGTGACCCCCCCCCCCCCTCACCATTATCTACCAAAACATTTCTAGCGGCGTGGGAGCCTAGAATCTGAAGAGCATTTTAAAATCCATGATCTACGATACCCAACATGCGAATTCGAGTTCACCCCCCCCCCCCCAACCACCACCAATGGTGCCAGTCTGGCACCAAAGGGGGAATACGTCGTAACATTGCACTTTCATCTATTAGTTTTAGTAGGCGGTCCGTCGAGGTTCACATCCGTATTCAAGGTGAAACACAAAAAAAAAGCACGAAATATGCGGTTTATGGTGTCCTGGCACCATGGTGGCACCACTATTATTTCCTTGGTGCTACAGAGAATAATTCATGAAAACCGGAGGTATAATGAGAAATTTTTTCCTCAATTTCAAAGCTTGGGTACAATTAGTAAGCAGTACCTAAAGGAACCGAAATTTTGAAAAATCGGATATTTTGTGAATATTATCCCCCCACTACACCCCCCCCCTTGTGAATTTTGGTACTCGGGTGAAATTATGTACAACTCGGAAGTTATTTGAGTCAAACAAAAAAAGAAACTCACTAATCGGTTGGAAATTGAGGCCTGGGCAAATTTTACAGGATTATGCCCGCAAACGCACGTTTTTTAAGCATTAACCCCCCCCTTTCCCGCCCTTAAAAGGCAAAATTCGAAATTCCGGCGCCGTAGTGCACAACTAGATAGTTTTCCGCGTCGAACAAAAAAAGAACCACAAAAATCGGTTGAGACTAAGGCCTGGGCAGACGACACAAGATTATGCCCAAAAATGCACGTTTTTTGAGCATTAACGCCCCCTTTCCCCCCCTTAAAAGGCAAAATTCGAAATTCCGGCGACGTAGTGCACAACTAGATAGTTTTCCGCGTCGAACAAAAAAAGAACCAGGAAAATCGGTTGAGAACTAAGGCCTGTGCAGACGACACAAGATTTTGTCACACACACACACACATACACACACACATACACACACACACACACACACAGACATACACCTATGGTTTTTTTCGCGGATTTGGATTCAGAATGGTCTAAAACGGATTACTGTGTGGTTATTTTTTTTTTCTGTTGAGTGTTGTCCAACTTCACCCCAGATCGATCTTATAAGGACGCCCAAGTCTTACTGTGGGACGTCCTAAAAACTTCAAGAGTTCGAGCTCTTGTAAGATACGATCAAAAAACGTGTTTTTTCCTTTCGTTTTAATGGAAAATAACATGGAATGATACTTTGAAGGGTATAAAGTGTCCAAAAGCTTCTGAAAACCGAACTTCTACAGATCCCACGTTAGTGAAAGTTGTTTCGCGGTGGACTTTGAACCGACTTCTGCGGGGGTCGTGGGTTCGAGGCTCATCGCCGGCAGCGTGTGTGGAGCGGCCGAGGCTCTCATCGCCCCCACGTCTGAACCCAGGGCGGTGAGGCAATAGGGAGCCGTGAGCGAAATCATCAGAACAATCCTGATCTTCCCTTTGGAACTCAACCTGAAATGGTTGCTTACTTACTTTTACTTTTTACTCTCCCCCACTTATAGAAGCTCTTACTAGTTAGAAGCGTTGAACAAGCAATCCGAACAATTAATTATATATAGCATACAAGCAAAGAATATAAATTTTGAACATGCTTAGCTACATAATTCTAATTTCTATCCGTAACAGTAAATTTAGATCTTGAAATTAGACAAGCAAATTTAAACAATCAAACAACATAATCTCGTAGGCGATCGGGAGGACGACGCTCTCGAGTTGATCGACGGATGTTTTCTCCTGGAGGAGTCGCTTGTGGCTCTCCTTGTGGTTTTTTGCAGTAATCTGCAAAGTTGAAAAATACCTCTGCAACGGGACTTTTTTGGCATCACAACTCAAATGGTCAAATGCATTTCTTCGTTAATTATAGAACCTCTGACGTATCTGATTAATTTATATTTTGCAAGGGGACATTTTCCTGCTAGCCTGAAATATGCGTCTGTAAACACTATCCCTAAAAAAAGGGAAATGCTCAAAGTATGATGACTTTCGCCCTATATACTAAGCTCCCAATCTTCGTAAAAATTGTCGAACACTTGGCCCTCTCACAAATTAGGGATGTACCTGACAAAAAAGAGATACTGCATTCTCAGCAGTTTGAAGAAGAAGAAGAAGAAGAAGAAAACATGTTTATTCAACATAATCTCATGTTTACCAATTAGTGCAATTATAAATTAGGCTAGTATAAATAATGATTGCACCCATTTTTTCCCCATTATATAGTAACAAATATCATTATGGTACAAAACCATATTAAATTAGTATTATGTATAAACGAAATGTGTAATAAACAGAACTACACCAACAAAAAAAAAAACAACACTAACAAAAAATTACAAAAACATGATACGCATGGATTTTTCATCCGTCTGCCGGGGTAACTTAAGCCGTCTTTCTTTAAATTATTTACTTTCATTTTTATTTTTGTATTCTGAGAATACATGCAAAAGAAGTGTGAGCGTTCAGGAGAGTCCGACTTTTTTTTTTTTTTAAATTCAGATTACCATTGAATTCTGCAACAAGGGAACCTCGGGTATCTCCACGCCGAAAGGCTAAATTGGCCAACTCCTGGCCAATGCTCCCTATGGTTCAGCAAGAGGACCATTCTTTCCATGCTGAGAGTACCCTCCCCAAAGTAGCCGCAGCCTGAATTCTCCCAGCACGGGGGCAGCTTCCAAAAAAGTGGAGGAATGTCTTCATTTGCATCCTGATTGCACAGAGAGCAAGTCCTCCTTGGGCTTTCGGATCTCAGGTAGACCCCGTCATTCAGTGGAAGTAGTGCTCCTCTCAGTTTGAGGACCCATTGTATCACCCATAAGGCATGGTCTCCGTCCACCAGTAGATTCCCAGGTCTCCGCGTCCAAATCAAGCAAAGGGTATATAGGAGATTCCTGGAACCCATCGCAGCTGTCCGCATGTCATCCATCCAACTCCGTGAAACCGCCTCCACCAATGCCTCCAGCTGTTCTGGCCACTCATTTATCAATTCCAAGTTCCCATGAAAAGTGCAACCTTGTCTTAGTGCTAGCTCTGTAACAGCTCGAAACCACGATATCCTTGGACCTGACAACCTCTCGTGCCACTATACCAGGATATCTGGTCCTGGGGCATCTTTAAAGGCCCTAATCACATATTGGCAGGCGAGAGACAACGTGTATGCGTAGATTGGCTGGAGCACCAGTTTCCAAGTACGTAAAGTAATGTGGCGTATTTCTAGGTAGCTGAAGATTAGCTCAACACCTGCCTCAAGTGAGCTTGACTGGATGTATCCCGTGACTTGGGGCCCCATAACACATGACTGCCCTTGAGACAGCCATGAAGACTTTAAACTTGGCCCCGACAGGGATGGATGGGCGGCTGAAGAGGCTTCTGTAAACACTATTGATTCCCAGCTTTGCAGCTGCTGCCCTTTCGGCAAAGTGCTGCGCAAACGAGAGCCTTGTAGTGAGGGTGACACCCAAATACCTGTAAGAGGCCACAACATCAATCGGACTTCCATTATACACAAATTTATCTCCCACACCAAGTCTACCTCCACGACGAAAAACCATAATTTTCGATTTGGCCAGGTTGACAGTTAGCCCCCATCTAGCAGTGTACTCCTCCAGTCCAAAATGTTTCTACTAATTCATGAGAGGATTCTGCCAGGATTACGATGTCGTCAGCATACATAAGTGCCCTGATGATGGTGTCACCAACCCTAACTCCACAAGGGAGAGCGCTAATCAAGTCATTGATGTACAATGACTCAGCAGCAGTTTGGGCAACTTCTCAGCAGTTTTGTTTCCAACCTGGAAGGAGCACAGTCCAGGCAGCCTCTTCTCTTTGATGAAAGTTTATGTGCTCTGGAAAACAAGACCATACAGCCATCCGCCTTTACGATTTGTCCAAAGCTTTTGACTTGGTCCGCATGACTTGCTATTGAGGAAGCTTGCACACTGCGGCTTTAGTGACTCTGCAGTGGCGTTCTTTGGGCTTTCCTGAGTGGATGGAGCCAAACAGTTGTATCAACGGGTCTTCGTCAACAGCATCGGCTATTACGTGTGGGTGTTAAACAGGGCTCAGTTTTGGGTCCTACACTGTTTCTAATATTTGCAAACGACCTGGCGTACCATTTGGAAAATATTGGGGGAGACATTTTCTTGTTCGCGGACGATATTACTGTATTAGAGTCAGTCCTGATTCTCGTTCATTGACAGACGGTCTTCGTTCTTCTAACGACATAATTGAAAGTGGTGCAAGGTAATGACTCAAGTTGAACAAGAAAAAGACTCAAATATGAAATTCTGCCTGAACGGCAGTCTTCAAGGCCCAGTTGAGTTCCTGTGTCTTCGGTTGGACAACCGTCTCTCGTGGAGCAGCCATAGTGATCATCTGTATTCCAAATTAGCATCAGCCAACTTCGCTCTTCGTCGGCTTTTGTCTGCTGTTTCCTTTCCTGTACTTCGCATGGCTTTCTTCGAGCTTTTCATGAGTCGCGCCTCATATATGACCGTCACGTGGGGCAACTCTTCAAGTTGGGAAAAAATTTCAGACAGCAGAAGGCAGCTGTGAGGATTATTTCGGTTTGGGATACAAAGAAGCTGCAGGGGGTACTTCAGAAACTACGTTTGTTTGGACCATTCCCAGCCTCTATGTGTTCAGTTGCATCACGCTGATCCACATAACCCTGGATTGGTGCCGAGTGGTTCGGAAGTTCACAATTATACGACTCGAGCTCGACATAATCTCCGCCCTCCACTACTCGATTGACGACCTCTTTAAGATGTAATCCCTTGCAGACGGGCGTGAGGGTTTTTCAACCATTTACCGGAGCCGTGCGCGAGCTTCGTGGAAGAAAGTTTGACGAACGGTTAAGGCTATCCTCCTAGATGCGGACTTTATGATTATTCGGAATTTTTTTCGGTTGTTTTTTTTTGTTGAATTTTATATCATAACATTATAATATAACATTATATTATATGACTCGCTGACGAGGAATATTTTTGTTAAGTACTCCAGTCATGCGTATTTATTTAATTAATTTAGTATACTACTTTAAATTGCCGTGATATTTTCTGTGATAGTGAAACCATAGTGTGATATTAGGATTAGAGTATTAGGTGCATTTTTAGTTTTTCTGTTTTTTGTTGAGTGTTTATTATGTTTGGTGTTTCACGTGTTCATTGTTATTTGAGGTCTTTTATAAGTTAGTATATTCGTAGTTATAGCACTCAAAGTCCCACTAACTGTACCTGCCTACCTAATACCTGCTCGCACGTTGTTGCATCGTTTTTTTTTTCT
>CM019178.2:41275529-41331932 GCA_009739505.2 Apolygus lucorum
GTTTGCTTTGGTATCTATCAGCAGCGATGTCAATGTTGCAACTACCAACGACCAGTGGTGGATCGACAATGGCGCTACACGTCATATTACGCCAAATCTAGGTTGGTTCACTGAGTACAGACCGTTTCCTGAGGGTTCGAACGCTACTGTCAAGGCGGCAGGGAAAGAGGTCATCCGAGCACTTGGTAGTGGAACGATTGAAGTGAGTGACTATAGCGATGGTAAGTTGAAAACATTCACGCTCAATGACGTTTGGTATGTCCCAGCTATCTCACGCAATCTACTCTCCGTACTCACAGCGCATGACAGAAATCCTGGTAGCAAGTTTGAATCCTCTGATACGGAGTGCCAGTTCGTTGTTGACTATCGGACTGTTTTTAAAGGTGTCAGGGAAAGAGGTGGAACACTATATCGTGCCTCGTTTCACACGGTTCAGCCTGCAGAGGTATGCGTTGAAGTGACGGATAATGACCATATTCTTCAGCTTCACCATCAGCGTTGGGGTCACATAGACAAACGATTTGTTCGGTCGAAGCTCATTCTGAACTGGGTATCAGCGCGCCAGCTGATAATGAAATTTGTGAACCTTGTCAGCTTGGGAAGGCCCATCGTTTACCATTTGGAACCCGTACTAGAGCTTCTGCACCTGGTGAGCTGCTTTCCGGAGACATATGTGGGCCGTTTGATCCATCCTTTAGTGATCGTAAGTACTTGATCGTTATCAAGGATCATTACTCCAGGTATCGCTATTGCTTTGTTGCACGTGAGAAGTCTGCCGTCAAAGAGGCTTTACGCGAAGTTTTAGCTAAAGCTCGCACTCTGGGTCACAATGTCAAAGAGTTCCTCAGCGACAATGGGGGCGAATTCGATAATGGGGAGGTTCGAGCCATTCTCAAGGAGTTTGGAGTGAATCAGCGTTTGACAGCTCCCTACACTCCGGAGCAGAACGGCGCCGTCGAGCGGGAAAACAGGACGATTGTGGAGATGGCACGCACGTTCAAGTTTTCAAATCCTGACGTCGTTCTTCCATCTGCCATTTGGGCTGAGCTCGTCATCACAGCTGGGTATGTTCTGAATCGTGTAGGAAGATCACCAGTTGCTGACAAGACACCATTTGAGCTATGGTTTGGTCAAAAGCCAAGAATCAAACACCTGCGGATAATAAGCTCAAAGTGCTACGTTCATGTTCCTGTCCAGAAGAGACGCAAAATGGACCCGAAGGCAGTGGTTGGCTTTCTGGTAGGATATGATGGGGATGAACGGTATTGGGTATATGTACCTGCCCGAAGGGACGTCATTGTTTCCAGGGACGTCGTCTTTGATGAAAAATTGGGGAATTGTGACGAGAGAATTTCCCACATATTCAGGAAGGATGAAAATTCTGATGATCAGCAGGATTCAGTTGTTGATGTTCCTGGAATTGGACTCAACTTGGATGACGTTGATTCTTGTGATGAATCGGGAGTGGCTGAGCAAGACAGTCAACCCAAAGCACCCCGGCGCTCGTCCCGGGAAAGAAAGCGTCCTGAATGGCATCGAGATTACGACACTTCAAATCTGGCTGAAGTTTTTCTTATGGAAGATGGACCTAACTCCTTCAGTGAAGCAGTGGAGGGTGACAACAGCGTGGAGTGGAAATCTGCCATGGACGCAGAAATCAAATCGATGTACAAGAATGATGCTTGGGAGTTAACGAGTTTACCTTTGGGAAAGAAGACAATCAGCAACAAATGGGTCTTCCGTATCAAGCGCAATCCTGATGGAAGCACTGACAAATTTCGTGCCCGATTGGTCATCAAGGGATGTGCTCAGCGACCCGGAATTGATTATGCAGACACGTTCAGTCCTGTGGCTCGTCTAGAAGTGATTCGTTCGTTGCTGTCTATTGCTGCTGCAAAAAGATGACTCTCCGGCAGTTCGACGTATCAACTGCATTCCTCTACGGAGATGTTGAAGAGGACATCTTTATGAAACAGCCCGAAGGCTATGACGATGGGACAGGTCGTGTATGCCACCTCAAAAGGAGCCTATATGGCCTCAAACAGGCCCCGAGGTGCTGGAACCAGAAGTTTGACACCTTTATGACTGGTTTGGGGTTTCAACAGAGTCGCGAGGATCCCTGCGTGTACATGCGTCTTACTCCAACAGACAAGATCATCGTTGTGCTGTATGTTGATGATGGCTTAGTTGCTGCTACTAGTCAGTTTGAAATGGACTTGTTTATTGGACAGCTACGTTCACGTTTCGAAATAGTGGCTAAGGAGGTCTCCTATTTTCTTGGACTGGAGATTTCACAGCAGGATGGTGATATCACCGTCTCTCAGACCGCTTACATCAAGAAAATCCTCGATCGTTTTGGTATGGAGGGATGTAATCCTGTACAGACACCTATGGAGAAGCTGGTATCTCATATGCCAGGGAAAGTGTCGAGTTTCCCATATCGTTCTGCCGTTGGTGCCCTGCTTTATGTAGCCCGGGGTACTCGGTTTGATATTGCATTCAGCATGAGTGTTCTGTCGAGTCACTTGGAGAATCCAACCGAGGAGGATGTGACACGACTCAAGAGGGTGATTCGGTACCTTGCTGGTACAATTAACCTTGGATTGGTGTACCGTTGTAATCCCAAGTCACCTAACCTTGAATGTTATAGCGACGCTGATTTCGCTGGTTGCCCCGATACTCTACGTTCTACAAGTGGGGTAATCGTCAAGTTTGCGGATGGAGCTATCACCTGGATGAGCCGTCGCCAGGAGTTGGTGGCTGACTCTACATGCGAGGCCGAGATCATTGCAGCCAACCTGGGCTCAAAGGAAACCATCTGGATCTCTCGGTTGTTTAAGGAGCTGATTGGTCTCTCCACTCAACCGGTTCTTCATATTGACAATGAGTCGGCCAGGAAACTTTGTGAAAACCCTGAATTTCACTTCAGGACTAAGCACATTCAGCGGAAATATCTTTTTATTCGGGATCGAATTAAGAAGAAGATGTTGGCCGTTGAGCATGTTTCTTCGGAACTGCAACTGGCAGACGTGCTGACCAAACCCATGCCTCGTTCCAGACTACAGGTGCTGCGTGGTGCTTTGGGACTGATTGAATATTCTGCGGACTACTCGTCTAAGGGAAAGTGTTGAAGTTGAAGTAGAAGTTATTCTCGTAGTCGTCGTTGTAGGCAACACTGTTTGTCCGTTATCTGTTTCGTTATCAGTTATCAGTCCCCGCTAATGTAATGTTTTGATCTCAGTTCGTTCGTATTCTGTAAAATATAATTCTCGTGTTAATTTCCTTCAGTTTCGGTTCTTTTTGTTCCTCCTAATGACCAAAATTCAGCAAAGATTCCATTAACACATCCTGGAGACCTTCTATTCAGGATTGCTGGAATTCGAAGTGTCAGTCGTTGGTCATTTTGAGTTCATGATTGCAGTAAGTACCTACTAACAATAGAGTGAAAAGTCTGTGAAAGCCCAGTGAAATCCAGAAATGGAAACTCAAACTCACTTTGGTGACAATGAAAACGTCCTCTCTCTTCAGCTTTCCGGAGTCGAACCATTTCTTGAGGACTCTTCCGATGCCCTCTTCGTTGCCATAGCTGCTAGCTGTGTCGATGTGTCTGTAACCTGCAGCAAGAGCTGCATCCACTGCAATTTCTACTTCTTCGTTTGTGCCCTAGAATAAGAGTAAAACCATTCAGTTTACAGGTGTAATCTATTCAGATAAACCTAAGCAAGTGAACGGATCAATGGTAGAAAAGGGGGTGGGTAATCTATGAGTTCGTAGAGAGGAGTAGAACATGAATATGGACTCCTAACATCTTCAAAGCATACCCAATGCATACAGTATGTTGGTATGGTAGGTCTGTTGAAAATCGAAAAAACCAAGAATCGTGAAAAAAACTTTCTAAAAGAAATCGCAACACCATTGTTCCTTTTCTTAAACATACCTTCAACTGAAGGATTTCTTGTAAAATTCACTCATTAATTCATGATGTATGAATGGAGTTTTTAAAACACTCTTATTAAATAAACACGAAAATGCGCAGCACGGCACGGAATAGCGATGTGACTGGTTGAGATGGGGAGCAGACTGACTGCTGCGCTGAAGGCGTGGTGGACATTTATAAGGATTGTTAACTGCTGATGCAGGGTTTAGTGTGGGGTTCGAGATAGGAGTGATGTACGTAACTTTTATAGACAGAGGTTGACATAAATAACTTAGCAAATAGAAATCTAGAGGGTTAATCAAATACGAATTTCTCCTATGAGGCAAGTAGAATCCTCCATTCAGTCTCGGCCAACCTGTTCTCTGAGTTTTCTTCACGCTGATGATGAATGAGCTGGCGATACCTACTTCTCCTTCGAGGACTTGAGCATATTTGGGGAGTCTTGTCCAAAGAAAACACACGTTTATGATTGCCACACGATGTTTCCCGAGGGAGGAGAAACAGTTAAAATGACCCCCACAATCCTCGGTCTGCAGTCTTCTTGAAGGTGACAGCAGTTTAACTGTTTCCGAAATTGCAAACGAGGCAGGCATAAGCTTCAGGAGTGTTCAAACCTTCATTAGAGATGAGTTAGTCGATGAGTCAAGCGTCTGCAACGTTTCTCCATGCCCATCTATTCTGCCTCCCTCCTCCGTTCTCCTCACAATTCAGCCTCCTCCAGTACATAGTTCCTTTAATGTCGCATTTACTCATATATGTTAGTTCTCCAATAAAGGACACAAGGGGAACCCCTGAGTGACTCATCGCGCCAGGTAGGTAGAGTGAGGTACGGGGTAAAACACGTCATCTGACGTCACTCTCCTCCACTCTCCCTTTACCATGTTAAAGTACTATAAAAGATGGACTCAGGGCTTCACCTTCATGCACTCTACTACAACAATTCGACTTGATCATTTCTCGCACTCCTTCGTCACATCTTGGAAGCCCAAGTGCCTCGGAGGTATCAGTGGCTCATCGTGCCAGCCTCCGCTCCCATCTCACCTCCCTCTGGTATGAGGCTATCACACTGAGGAACGCAGCTGAGCTAAGTCTTCATGCACTCCTGCAAACGGTAGGTGGAAACGCACCGGGCAGAAAGTGCATCTCCATCCTGCATCCTTGTTGAGTAGGGTCCAATAGAAAACCTCAAGCTATTGAGAAGGCCATTGCCTACACTCGACAACACGCTGACATAACAGTTCCCATTCCAGTTCCGAATTCGGGGTCACCAAATTTGGCGAGAGGAGTTGAGTGGGATCTGTTGTGATCCCGTGGAAAATCTCTGGTGGTAATGTGGCTTCCCAATTACCAACCAACTGATGGAGATTCCGAATGATCGAGAATCGCCAAACAAACGATGCAGGGAAGGGTTGGATTCCCAATCCCCTCCTGTGGGACAGGAACTGCACCAGTAGAGACAGTCTCCGAGTAACATTTAAATGGTATGATCGTTGTTGATCCCTTCCTGGTCCGTGGGACTGTACCAGTAAGTTCAGGTTCGTTGTCACTGCTTGCAACCGTTACGACGTGAGACTAGGTTTAGTTCCACAGTCCCAATGCAGCTGAACTGACAAAGCATTAGGACTTACGCACAACTGGTTTTTTTAAAGACGGCATCAAGAAACTTTCGATTTGATGGGAAAATGTGTTCAGAAATCAAAAGATTACTCAAATAGAAATCTCCCATTCAATTTTTGGAACGAAAATTATGGTTTATATTTGATTTACCCTCGCACTATTAGCGATAATTCTAGGTACAAACCTGCCAAGTGCCAAGTCCTAGAATCGGCATTTTCATGTTCCCACTCTTCAGAACGGAACGCAGACTGAGAGGTGCCATTATTCCTGAAATAAAAGTCAAGAGGAACCGAATTAGTAACCAAATATTGGAGAAATTCGAAGGGAGTACATTTACAATGAGCTACTAAATGAAATTTCAATGGATTGCAATGGTTCTTTTTTCTGCCAATATGTAGTAATCATGTTTATTCAACCTTACCTCTTCTCTTCCTAGCTTTCAATAGTTTGTTTTTCAAATTATACAGAGCAATGGCTCTATTTTTAAGTAAATGCCAAAAAGTGGGCTTTCATTAGCAATCACAGTCTTGAAGACTAAAAAGACGAAGTACCGCCCCCTTGAATAGGAGGTGGTTGGAGATGAGAAGCAGATTTTCACACATGAAGTAAGTGCATAGCTCCAAATTACATGACATTAATTCTTATTTTATTTAGGACATCGCATTTTATTTTATTACTTAGCTACCTGTCATTTGGAGACGCTTCGGTCAATTTCTTGGCTGTCAGTTTTGGCTGTTGTAGGTAAGTAAGGTGTGAAATTTTCGTTTCCCTATAATTGAGCATTATTGTTGTCATTTTGGCTTTTGGAAGAATATTTCCGTAACTTCCTAAGAAAGGATGAGGCACTTTACTCCATTCATTGAAAAAGGTACGAAAATAATTGTCTAGGAAACATTATCTCCATGGATCACTCATATGAAAATAGGAACCGATATTTTACGTTTAGCAATAAACTATGGAAAATAGAGACCAACTGGCGTCATTATTTTCCTTGGTCGTGTCGGACCGTGAGTGGGGGCCTTCAATTTTTGGTAAGTACAAACAAACTCTGGGTTTGTTCGCCTCAATGTGTAAAAGTAATTATTTAACCCGTTTATTGAAAATTATCTTATTTACCTGCAGTTTATCTAGTGAAAGCCTTGTTTTCTTCATACGTAACTAATGAAGCCACTAACTCATGAACAGAGACGAGAGCTCAGTAAATAACCTAACTACTTCAGATACCTACACTTTATTCGAACAGTTTACTTAATTGGTTTTTATTTTTATTATTTTTAAGTATATTTATCTATATCGTACAATGCATTGACAACACGAAAACGGCACTCTTTACAGGTGGTGCCCAGTAAGAATAGAAGATTGAATAGGATAGAGTGAATAAGAAGACATTATATTATTATTCTATACACAGTGATGGTGCCAGGTAAACAGACAGCTCAGTAGCTCGTCTCCGGGACTCTGTGAAGCTGGGTTCACATAAGTGCGTAAAGTCCGTAATGTGTAATGCGTAAAAAGAGAAGTGGGGGTGCTCTGTAATGCAGAAAGTGCGTAAAGCGGAAACAATCATTTTAATCTGAATGATTGTTTCCAAACCAAAACAATGATTCTGGTTGTTTTGTCAATAAACGAGACGGAGTCAATAAACTTTCAGTGAACAAATGACGAGAGTTTGGAACGAAGTTTACCGAAGATTGTCGAAGTTCATCCGTAATGCGTAAAATATCCAATTTTTCAAAACGATGCACTCTGCTCCAAAAGTCGACATCTGCAAAGATCATTCCCGCCCTCTGAATTGGCTCCAGCCAATACCATTCAATGAGGAATTTCAACATGTCGAAATTTCCTATTTTTGACCCCAAAATCGAATTCAGCACCTCGAAAAACATAAATTTCAGCCCGAAATTCCTAATTTACGAATAAACAAAACAGTGTAGAAAATATGAACGTTCAAAAAAACCGGGAGGATGACGTCATCCTGGGATAGTTAATTTACAGCCGCTTGAAGCGCTGAGATTGAGAAATCCATAGTCCCCAAAAGCAACATTTCACAAAACCAGTTAAGTTCGAAATCGAAAAACTGAAAAAAAAAAATAGAAAAAAGCGAGATGGGGAAAATTAGGTTTCCCCTGTTTTTGTTTGATAACTTTCCTCTTGGATAACACGATTTTGTCGTACCAACGGGCAACACTGGGAGGAGACGGCGATCCGAACAGCCCAATCAGCGAGCGTTCCTGCTTCACGTTGAAGAAGTCCGTTTTCCTGGTTATTTTTTGAAATCATAAATTTTGATTGTCTCCCAAAAATAACAGGAGACTTATTTTCCAAAATCAACCCGATTTTCATCTATCCCACACCATTAACTGTTCAGGAAAAATGCATACAGAATTACGGACTACAGACATCACGCGCCTATGTGAACCAAGTCTGACTCAGTAGGGAACATTACGAAATATCGATGCTTTTGATATTTTTTGGATATCAATACTTTGGATTTGATATTTCTGAATCTCGCGGAAAATTCGAAGTAATTGATAAAAACGCTGCAAATTATTACACAATGGTTTATTATTTTCTATATAGATCACTCGTCTACAAAATCACCAAACCATCCAATATGAAGGAAAAAAAAATAAAAAATAAAAAAAAATAAAAAAATCAAAATCACCAACCATCGATTGCATTTCAGTCAGCTCTAATTTGAACGGAGATTAGGCCTCTTTTGCGAATCACACTCGTGTTTTGATTCATATATATATATTTCAATATACAACCCTTAAACAATAAATTCAACAATAAACCCTTAAATTCTCGTAGGGAGCGACCGGTTTGTCCTACAGAGCTCCGCATGGTCTCAAAAAATTCTAAAAATTCTATAGAATCTTAAATTGAAGGAAAAACAATACCTTTATATCGAAATTTTTTGAGTTAAGGCGTTTTTCAAAATTTCAAAATTGATTTTGGAACCCTTAGAAGTGACCTACATCAACCAAAAGCTTCGGGGCACAACTAGACCCCAAATGGAGCCTACATACCAAATTTCATCAAAATCGGTCAATGCTAAGTGGCAAAAGTGCCGCGTACAGCGGACGGACGGCCAAATTTTGGTTTATTATTTTCAATAATGAACCTTTGGAATCGACCAAGAAAAAAAAATTTTAACACCCCCTCAAAATTTGATGGTTTACGTTTCAAGGTACGTAGAATCCAAAAATCGAATAAAAATTTGGCCGTCCGTCCACCGTACGCGGCACTTTTGCCACTTAGCATTGACCGATTTTGATGAAATTTGGTATGTAGGCTCCATTTGGGGTCTAGTTGTGCCCCGAAGCTTTTGGTTGATGTAGGTCACTTCTAAGGGTTCCAAAATCAATTTTGAAATTTTGAAAACGCCCTAACTCAAAAAATTAGATATAAAGGTATTGTTTTTCCTTCAATTTAAGATTCTATAGAATTTTTAGAATTTTTTGAGACCACCCGGAGCTCTGTAGGACAAACCGTTCGCTCACTACGAGAATTTAAAGTTTGGACGTACGATAAATCAGAAACACGAGTGTGAATCGCAAAAGAGGCCGAATCTCCGTTGAAATTAAGCTGACCGAAATGCGATCGATGTTTTTCTTCATGTTGGATCGTTGGTGGCTTTGCAGACGAGTGATCTATATAGAAAAATAAAAATAATAAACCATTGTGTAATAATTTGCAGCGTTTTCATTCGATTTTTGTACGATTCATATGGAGGCCAGTAGATCGGAAGAAGAAAGGAAAAACCATCCCTATCTTCTTCCATGCTAGTAGGGTCTTTTAGATCTCAATACTGTGTGTTACAGGCTGTAACTTACAGCTAGCAGGCCTTTCGTTGGGAGGGAGGTGGAAAAAATTGGTTTCAACTTTCCGATTGAAAAAGACTTTTCTAAATCCATTTTCACTGCACTTTCTTAGATTGTGAGGAGAAAAATAATTACTTTCTGGTTGTGAAAAGGCTACTTACCTCTTATGTACTGAACCTACTCAAGTGACTAGAGATATCAGGTTAACGGCTCGATTATGTGAGTCAACCAACTTCAAATAATAACACTTGGCCGTAAATGTATTGCTCAATGCTTTGACATCGAGATAACAGGCTAACAGCACACCTGGCAGGTTTTCCCCCTCATAAGTATTTCTTCATATTTTAACGTGTTCGAACCTCAATTTCCAATACACCTAAGTATCTCGTATTTCTACCAACCAATGAAATTCAGTCGATAAATTGATTATAAGCTGCCACGAAAACCCGGGTAACAGCGTGCACCCAACAAATAAATTGGGGCAGAAGGCACTCATCTTCCGATAACTTAACTTCATTGTCGACTCCCGGCAATAATCGCAACATCCCCACTGATGAGACCCACCCATGTCCTTTCGTATTTTTATTTCATTTTAAACAGCCGGAATTCAAACGATTTCACAAAAGTTCGCCCTAAATTCGAATGAGATTTTATTGCTAACTCACGCCCTCTGGAAGGACGTCCCTTTGGATGAGGAATCGGACGTTCAACTCCAACATTTTACTGCTGGACACAGTTTCACTCAAGTTTTCTTGAGCACATTTAATTAGGGGAGTCCATAACATTTCAAATCCATATTTATCAGAACCTATTCTGACGTAAATGTAACTTCCTCACTCACCCGGGGCCAGTATAACATTTCTAGCACCAAGAAATGTGAATTTGTCTACTGGGTGTGCACAATGTAGAATAGCCTATTATCTTCCTTGGGTCAAAATCAGACTAACAAACATGTTGCAAAAGTAATGCATGCATTCTAGGGGGACGTCCCAATGGAAAAGCATTAGGTCACTTTGAACCAATTGGTGGTGAGCGATGACACTATTCCACTCGATGTAATTTATTTAGTTTTTTAGTCAAGAACTAGTGGTCTCCCCTCTCCCTTATCCACCATATCATTTCTAGCGGCATGGGAGCCTCGAATTTGAAGAGCATTTTAAATCAAATCCATGATCTACGATACCCAACATGCGAATTCGAGTTCATCCCTCCCCCCACAAGTGGTGCCAGTCTGGCACCAAAGCGGTCATACGTCGTAACGGTGAATTTTCATCTGTTAGTGCTGGCAGGGTCCAAGTTCACATCCGTATTCGTGAAACACAAAATATGCGGTTTATGGTGTCCTGGCACCATGGTGGCACCCCTGTTAGGTACTTCCATGGTGATACAGAGAATAATTCATGAAAATCCAGAGGTGTAATGAGAATTTTTCCTCAATTTCAAAGCTTGGATACAATTAGTAAGCTATTAAGGATCTGAAATATTGAAAAATCTGATATTTTGTGAATATTATCCCCCACTAGCCTCCTTCCCATGCTGATTTTGATACTCTGGTGAAATAGTGTGCCTTTGGAAGATTTCTGAGTCGAACAAAAAAAGAAACACACAAATCGTTTGGAAATTGAGGCCTGGGCAGAGTTTACAAGATTTTGTCACACACATACACCTATGGTTTTTGGATTCAGAATGGTCTGAAACGGATTAGTGAGTGGTTATTTTTTTCTGTTGTGTTGTTGTTACTTCAGATTAATCTCATAAGGACGCCACCCAAGTCTTACGGTGGGGAGTCCTAAAAATACTGACAAAGAACACCATCGACCTTACAGTACACTGAAGTACCTCCCTAAGCACTCTACCACACCTACAGTTAAGCCTACTCACCAATTTATTGAGCTGTTTGGGTGGAGAACGTGAATCCAGGAATGGACAACTTGTGGAGATGAGTTCTGAGTAGTAGCTTGGAAGCGACTGAGGAGACCCGGCTTGTAAACGGCTTATAAACGTTTGGTAGGGGAACCTTGTCCTTGGAGATCAAATGGCCCCTCTTTCCCAAATAATAACGCCTTCTTGTGCAACAGTGGTTCTACCAAAGAGAGTTCTGTATCTCTAAAATAACTCATAAATAAATTGAATGGGTTAGGAAAAAGAGTGTAAGCGATAGATTCTTTAAACATATTGTTTAGTAATGCATATATTCCAGGGGACGTGCCATTAGATAAGCATTAGGTCAATTAATACCAGTTGGTAAGAGAAAAAACTTTTTCAGTCGATGTAATTTATTAAGTACTAGCAGTAAAGCCTACTAAAAGTAGGCGAACACGATTCATCCGACTCTCTCCTCCACCCACTCCCTCTGACTCCTTCCTCCCCCAACTTCCGATTCCGCCGACTCTCACCACTCCCACGACCCCTCCGTGCATACGTACCTACGTATGGTTGGCGTTTTATGTATATAGAAGATTATAGGCAAGAAATAGTGATCCTCCCCCCTTCACCCTTATCCACCATAACATTTCTAGCGGCGTGAGAGCCTCGAATTTGAAGAGCATTTTGAAATCCATGATCTACGACACCCAACATTCGAACTCGACTTCCAAAGCTTGGGTACAATTAGTAAGCTATAAAGGAACCGAAATATTGAAAAATCGGATATTTTCTCAATATTATCTCTCCGTTCGCCCCCTCCCCATGCTCATTTTGATACCCTGGTGAAATAGTGTGCAATTTGGAAGATTTCTGAGTCGAACAAAAAGAAACACTCAAATCCGTTGGAAATTGAGGTCTGGGCAGAGTACACAAGATTAGGCCCAAAAACGCACGTTTTTTGAGCATTAACCCCCCCTTTCCCCCTCCTAAAAGGCAAAATTCGATATTCTGGCGACGCAGTGCACAACTAGATAGGTTTCCGCGTTGAATGAAAAAAGAACCACGAAAATCGGTTGGAAATTGAGGCCTGGGCAGAGTTTACAAGATTTTGCCCAAAAACGCACGTTTTTTTGAGCATTAAACCCCCCCTTAAAACGCAAAATTCGATATTCCGGCGACGTAGTGCACAACTAGATAGTTTTCCGCGACGAACAAAAAAAGAACCAGGAAAATCGGTTGAGAACTAAGGCCTGTGCAGACGACACAAGATTTTGTCACACACACACACACACACAGACATTCACCTATTGTTTTTTTTTCGCGGATTGGATTCAGAATGGTCTGAAACGGATTACTGTGTGGTTATTTTTTTTCTGTTGAGTGTTGTCCTCCTTCACCCTAGATCGATTGCATAAGGGCGCCCGAGTCTTACAGTGGGACATCCTAAAAATGACAATTCAGTCCAAAGGAGGAAGTAGTTTGAATCCTTCCTTTCCAGAGGGAAAATGAGATATTTAGTCGTGTTCAGTTAGTACATAGCCGTCATTTCCATCAAAGTGTTTGAACGTTGGAAAAACTGACAACGACCAGAAAAATGCGAGACTTTACAACAGTGGGGGCCAGTCGGGGTATGCAAGGCAAAACTTGAGATTTTGGGTAACATTATTATTTAGCTCCTCAACATACATACAACCTCAACAACCTCAACATAGTACAACTAGACCCCAAATGGAGCCCATATACCAAATTTCATCGAAATCGGTCCTTGGTAACTAAGGACGGCGGACAGATGGAAAAATTTGTAATCGATTTTCGGATTGTACGTACCTTGAAACGTAAACCAACAAATTTGAGGGGGAGGGGTTAAAATGTTTTTTCTTGGTCGATTCCAAAGGTTCATTATTGAAAATAATAAACCAAAATTTGGCCGTCCGTCCGCTGCACTTTCCTTAGTAACCATGGACTGATTTCGATGAAATTTGGTATATTATGAGCTCCATTTGGGGTCTAGTTGTGCCCCGAGGCTTTTGGTTGATGTCACTCACTTCGTAGAAAAGGTTAAAAATTAAGGGTTATAAATAAGGGCTAAAATGTTCATAACGCCCTAGCTTTAAAAAATTTCGATATTAAGGCACCTATTTGTTTTTCTTCAATTTCAAACAGTAGGTATTGAGTTTTTATAATCGAATGAGACCATCCAGAGCTCTGTAGGACCAGCCATTTGCTCCCTATGAGATGTTAAAGGTTGGACTTGCGATAAATCAAAAATTCTGTGAAATCTGTGAATCGCAACAAAAAAATCTCCGTTGATATTTTATTTGGCCAAAATGCGATTTATTCGATTCTTCGACTTGTTTTCAGTTGTACGTCCTTGGCAACCAGTAATCAAATTTCCTAATGAAGGCAACCGCAACTCCCTGTTTCTTCGCATTGAGTGTAGGGATGTCCGATACTTCAAAAGTATCGATACATTATCGTATCGATACATCTAGAAAGTATCAAAGAGTATCGATACGATACTTTCAAAAAGTATCGATATTTTGAAGTATCGATGCTTTTTGATACTCAAAAATTGGTGAAATTGTCGTTTATGTTTCTCTCCATCAGTGTGACATCTCTCCATCACGAGGATAATAATTAATATAGAATGAACAAAACAATGAATCAATCATTTTGTTTTTTAAAACTTGTTTTTGTTTAGGCACTTGTTTTCGTATTGCACTTGTTTGGGTTAACATTTTGGTGGTCCTTCCTGGATTATGGAGGACAGCTGGTTATCATCGAGAGCTGGAGGTGGTGGTACATCATCTTTGTTTAATTTGTTAGAGTTTGTTGGTCTCCCAACAATCTACGTAGAGATAGAGGTACTTTCAAGTAGGTACCTTCATGTCGTAGGTGTTGAAACAGACAAAATATGATATAAAACATATTGTTTAGTAATGCATGCATTCCAGGGGACGTCCCATTGGATAAGCATTAGATAAGTTAAACCAGTTGGTAAGCGATAAAACTGTTTCACTCGATGTAATTTATTCATTACTTTAGGCAAGAAATAGTAACCCCCCCCCCTCACCTTTAACAACCATAACATTTAACCACACACATTTTAACCATAACATTTCTAGCGGTATGGGAGCCTCGAATCTGCAGAGCATTTTTAAATCCATGATCTACGACACCCAACATGGGAATTCGAGTTCACCCCCCCCCCCCCCCCCCCCACCACCAATGGTGCCAGTCTGGCACCAAAGCGGAAATACGTCGTAACATTGAACTTTCATCTGTTAGTTTTGGTAGGCAGTCCGTCGAAGTTCACATCCATATTCAAGGTGAAACACAAAAAAAAAAAAAAACACGAAATAAGCGGTTTATGGCATCATGGCACCATGGTGGCACCACTATTAGTTCCATGGTGGTACAGAGAATAATTCATGAAAATTCGGAAGTATAATGAGAATTTTTCCTCAATTTCAAAGCTTGGGTACAATTAGTAAGTAGTAAAGGAACCAAAATATTGAAAAATCGGATATTTTGTGAATATTATCCCCCCACTCACGCCCTCCCCTTGCGAATTTTGGTACTCTGGTAAAATCATGTACAACTCGGAAGTTATTTGAGTCAAACAAAAAAAGAAACACGCAAATCGGTTGGAAATTGAGGCCTGGGCAGAGTTTACAAGATTATGCACGCAAACGCACGTTTTTTAAGCAATTACCCCCCCTTTCCCCCTCTTAAAAAGCAAAATCCAAAATTCCGGCGCCGTAGTGCACAACTAGATAGTATTACGCGTCAAACGAAAAAAGAACCACGAAAATCGTTTGAGAACTAAGGGCTGGGCAGAGTACACAAGATTATGCCCAAAAACGCACGTTTTTCGAGCATTAACCCCCCCTTTCCTCCCCATAAAAGGCAAAATTCGAAATTCCGGTGACGTAGTGCACAACTAGATAGTTTTCCGCGACGAACAAAAAAAGAACCAGGAAAATCGGTTGAGAACTAAGGCCTGTGCAGAGTACACAAGATTTTGTTACACACACACATACACACATACACACACACACACACACACACACATACACCTATGGTTTTTTCGCGGATTTGGATTCAGAATGGTCTAAAACGGATTACTGTGTGGTTATTTTTTTTTCTGTTGAGTGTTGTCCAACTTCACCCCAGATCGATCGCATAAGGACGCCCAAGTCTTACTGTGGGACGTCCTAAAAAGTATCGCCTCCGATACTGGAAAAAAGTATCGATACTACGATATACAGGGTGTCCAAGTAACTACGCTCCCCCCACTTATTTTCTCTAAATAACTCGATATTATCTATTTATTTTTCCTAATTCACTTTGTATCTATTCACCATCCCTAGTAGGTACTAGGTTGATCTCCACCAAGGAATAAGTACTCAAACGAAACGTATAGTTTACTTGGGGTAGAATATATGGCCAATTTAGCTATTCTGAGTGATTATTCCGATTGTCCAGATCCCCTAGAACAATACTGTATCACAGTGATAAACGTTGAAATTACAACATTGAAGATTTCTTCGTTGAAAAACTACGGCTCCATGAGTTCAGACAACATTAAATTAATCAAACGGAAAAATACTGAAAATTATTACACAAAGGTTAATTATTTTCTATGTAGATCACTCGCCTGCAAAGAACACAGCTTTGCCAATGTCACTACCTACCAACTGTGACCGGAGAGTTCCACCACTCCGGCTCACGGTTCGTTCCGCTACCCCTTCCTCCATAAAGCGCGCGCGTTCTCGATCCACGGGCTCACCACCGATGGCCGCGCCAGCAGTTACAGAGTTGCCTCCGCCACCAGCAGCGCCCCCACTCCGCGCGCATGCGCCCTCTCGCCGCCCTGCCCCCACCAAAACCGAAGGACCCCCGTGAAGCCTCTCCCCTACCTCATTCCTTGAGTGACTCTCTTGGTTTCACCTGACTGCCCTTACATTGGATTCCTTGAGTGACTCTCAAGTGTATGAGAGCGTAAGCCTGCCGAGACTGGGGCCCCCCGATACTTGTCTGCTCACCCTTGGGATCACCGACCTGACCACCTCCGACTTCTTCCAACTTCAAGACTGCAACTGGACGACGACAGCACCTACCCATCACGAACTGAATATAACTGGTAGGAGTGTACTTTTCTGTAAATAATAAGAGTAGTGAATTTCTTTCTTTAGAGACTGCGAAGCAGGCGCTTAGAATACCTGAAAATAGATAGAGACTGAGAATGGCCCTTCCCTAAATTCCCCCGTAGTTTTAAGCATTATTTTTCATTGTCCATAACTTGATATTTTTCCTTGTAATTGTGATTGACTAAATTTCCTCGTGGTGTCCACCTTCAGTGACCACATTGGTGACCACCTTCAGTGACCACCACGATAGCATACCTATTCGAGAGATAGTTCCTAATTTCCAGTCGACTAAATAGGTAGGAGCAATACCTATCCAAATATCTTTTATTTTGTTGATTGATGCGTATTTTTGTAATACATTTCACGTACGGAAGTACTTATATATTTCTTTGACTACTCCCACTGACCAGGTACACAACACAAGTAAAGTAAACTCATGCGATTAACTTCATTTTATTTTGCAAACATAAACAGTAACGTAACTTCAATTGCTAGTAAATTCCTTTATTTCAATCATAACTTTCTAACTTAGTCTCCTGACTAAGTCCTACTACTTCAGTAGGTGGTGGCAGTACTACTCCAGAGAAGACACTCAGACAGCTACGGTAAGTAAGATCCGCATTCAGCTAAGTTAAATAATATCACAAGACTTGGTTAGGATTTATCTTTATCTTCCTAACGTGCTCCCTTCCGAGGGTTCCCTATTAGAAAAAGGGGTTACAATTGGCGGCTTGCGGTGAGATTAGGTTGTAAAACACTGCGAACTAAACTTGTGTTGGTTCCCTGCAGTGCAGACCTAATTTTGATCGAACTTGTGTCGATATACCATCGTCATCAACGCCTCGACTGTTCTAAAATCAGTAGCTACCAAAACTTTGAAAATTTTAGTAAATTAAATTCATTTGTCTTGTGCGGATCTTAGCTGTCTCTCTCTTTAAATTCATTTTTGTAACAAAAGTGTTGTTGTGTCAGTGAGTTGTCTAAAGAAGTTCCCTTGGAACAAAAGTACTTAGAATAAATTATATGTGAATGTGCATGTTATTGACATAAGGGTGCCAAACACACACATTTTACACATTCTACACGATTTTGACTCATTGCATATATTTTCTTTGTGCTGTACGGAATAGTGCAGATACCCTTCGCAAAGATTTGACTCGTAATTTTCAGTTGCGAACTGTGACCACCCCGGTGAAAAGTTGCTCACCGTGGTCTCATTTTCTTGCCCACCGTGGTCTGAATTTTGGACCACCATCCGTCTGCTGTGGTCATATTTTTGCCCACCCTTGCAAGATTTTTCAGGTTCTTGACTTCCTAGAAATTTAGAGCGGCAGGAATCCTCCTGTGCGCGTAGCGAAATTTCTTTGCATACGGTAGATAGTTTGGAAAGCCACACCCAGTTCGTAACTTGAAGCAAATATTTTCCCAAGAAAGGTAGAATTCACGTCCATTTTGTTGAGAATTTTTGTGCGAATAATTCCTCAGGTAACGACTCCCGACCTCAGGTCACGAACCTTTTTGACCATATTGGACCTCATCAAGACAAGGGTAGTTGAACCCTTGGGAAATCCCGATTCCGATTCCGACCCTTTTCAGCCCTCAGCTGTTGACCCTTTTTATACCTCTTTTAAACCGTGAAGGAATAGAGGAGGTCATTTCCCTTTTTGTCCCATCCCTTTTTGCAAATCCCCTTAGTAACAAACAAGGAGTGGCTCTAGGACCCTTGGATAGCGGTTTTATCGTGTGGTACTTACATTTTATTGCATATTTATTGATTTCTTGTATGTATAGCCGTAAGTTTGCTATTTGAATCATATTTTGCGATGTATTTTGGTGGACCACCATTGACCACCTCGTTTCTTTGTGGTATCACCCAAGACCACCCATGACCACCGTTGTCAGAAAATTGAAGAGATTTTGCCCACCTTGGTTGCCCACCATAGTTCATTTTGCCCACCTTGTTGCCCACCTTGTTTGCCCACACACGTTGTAGTGTTTACGAAATCCCTAGTATAAACATTAACTTTTCGATATTGAAGTCCGTAGTCTTTGACCCCCAATCTTAACTTTTGAATTGTTTGGTGGTCATAGACCACATTGCCCACCTCCTGCCCACCTTCGTAACTTTTGCTCACCATATTTGCTCACCTTGTTGACCACCCTCAAGGGACCGTGTCCTTAAGACCTGTCCAGGCCAATTTTATTTTTGCCTGACCACCATAGACCACCCTTGACCACCTTCCCATAATTAAATATAGAATTTTGAATACAATTTAATTAAAACAGTACAAATTGGTGAAGGCAAAGAGCTTACCTATCGGTGGTAGTTTTTAAGTTCTTTCAACCATATTCCCAATACAAATTCAAATTGCTCACCCCCACTCTTGTCGGCCTACAATCGATTTCGCGGCGCGACGGAAACGTTCGAGTGTTTGTGTGTGTGAAGTGCAATTTTGAACGCGTATTTGGAATCGAAACCTTCAGTTTCATTCCCTTTTTGAACTCTTATTCATTCACTTTATGGAAGGACGGAAATCCTTTGAATTCAAAATGATGTCGGATGCTGATCGTGCCCTTGACGCTGTCGCGAAGGCCATGAATCGCCTCGAGCTGGCGCTCAGCGATAAACCAACTGAGCCCTTAGCCGAGCAGATTCCGCGGTCTGTGCTTATGGAAATCGACCCCTGGGATCCTGACGAAATTGAAGCCGTGTCCATCGGAACGTATTTTGATATTTTCGACGGAATCACGAAGGACCTGGCCGATAACCTACGAGTACAGCTACTACGGATCAAGCTCAGAGGAACTGCCAAGACCTTCTTACTCGACAATGGACATCTGCTTGAAGGAGACAAGCCCTACCAAGGACTACGACGTGCCTTACTCCGTTGGTACGGACGTGACGACCCCGAGAAAGCTGCCGAGCGGCTTTGGACAATCCAAAAATCAGCGGGCGAAACTTTTCGACAATTCGCCGAACGCGTTCAACATACAGCGACGCAAGCTTCGCGTGCGGACGGAATGCTCATGGATGCCACCCAGAAGCGGACATGGATAGCAGCACGGTCTGTTAAGGCCTTTTTGAAGGGTCTTCCTGGAATGTATGCGGGATATTTTGTCAACAATCCTCCCGCTTCTCTAGAAGAAGCCATGAAGAAGGCGGAACAATTAGAGGATGCTCTAGAACCTCGCAGTTCCGACCCTTGGAATGTTGCCCGTATCCAAGTGCAAGACAAACGCTGTTTCCGATGTCAAGAACTCGGACACATTGCATCCGGATGTCCCAACATCCCGAGACCTCCTAGTCCTCCGCCGATACGCCGAAAAGCTATGGGAATGCCACACAAACCCTGCCTGTTCTGCGGCAGCATGACGCATTTTCCCGCGAGCTGTTTGAAAAATCCGAAGAACTACCCCTGCGAATTTTGCGGACTCTACGGACACAAGGATTCGGAGTGTCGCGTGAAAACCCGCCAATATTCAGACGAGCCAATGTGTGATTACTGCGGATACTATGGTCATCTGGAGGCAGAGTGCCCTCAGAAAACCGAATCCTACACGCAACACGAAGCCAGTAAACGGACCAGAACCCCGAAAGGTGTTAGCCCTCACGAGTACCTCGCATGAGCCGAACCCTCATCAGGCAGTCGCCCTTAGGACGGAACCGAAGAACGCCGAGATACCTTCGACCTCTACTCCACTAGTAGAAGAGCCCGATGTCTGCTTACCAGCTGTTGACTCGCCGTTCAAGCAAACGATGCGGATCAAAGTCAACTTAAGTGGACACGACAGAGTGCTGATCGTCGACACTGGTGCCCAGATCTCCGTTCTGACGCATCCTGTTCCTGGTGTACCCATCGTGCCTACTCGGATTCAAGCTTGGGGAGCTGACGGCCAACCGATGCCTTTCCTAGGACAACAACGCCTAGAGGTTACAATTGGTCCTATCAAATTGACGCATGCCTTTAGGATTTTTGCACGAGACCACTCAGGATTGGACTTACTTGGGTTAGACCTGCTTCGGAGAATTCCCGCGTCTATCCACCTGGATAGCTGCGAAGTTAGGATGATACACCCCAATACCGGCCAATCCATAGTGATCAGCGATGTTATCACTGGATATCTCTCGCCTGCCAGACCTGTACCCATGCCGGATATCGCACAACCAATGCGCCCTCGCATTGCGCTCGTCGGTGGACCACACGCCTTCGACTCTTCTCACCTGCTGAGACCTGTGAACGAAGAGGAACCCGTAACCGATGATTGTCCCATACTCGACTCGTCAGAAGAATTCCCGATTGAGGATCTGGATGATCCAGTTCCCGATCTGCTTTCGGTGCTGAACCAACAGCTCCAGCACTTACCAACAGAGGATGTCAACTACGTCACCCGTATTCTCAGTGAATACAAGAACTTGTTTCAGCGGCCTGACGCTCAGGGATGCTCAATGCAAGTGGTGCATCGCATCGAAACAGGTTCTCACCCACCAATCTACAAGAAGCCGTACACCGTGCCTCACGCTCTACGCTCCATCGTTGAAGAGCAGCTCAACCAGATGCTGGAAGCAGAGGTGATCGAACATTCCACCAGCCCCTGGGGAGCGCCGGTCGTACTGGTGAAGAAAAAGACGCCACCCGGACAGAGCCAAAAGTACAGGTTCTGTACAGACTTCCGGGCACTCAACCACGCAACGAAGAGCGATGCCTACCCTTTACCGAACCTGACAGAGACGCTCGAGTCTCTCGGAGGTAGCCGCTTCTTCACGACTCTTGATCTCACGGCAGGCTATCACCAGATAGCAATTCCACCAGAGGACCGCGAGAAGACGTCTTTCACGACGCTGGGCCGGACGTTCCAATACCGCAAGATGGCCTTTGGACTCAAAAATGCGCCAGCAACTTTCCAACGACTGATGAACTGCGTCCTGAAGGGACTTGTGGGATCATCTTGTCTCGTATACCTCGATGATATCGTTGTTTTCGGGCCAGATGTGGAAACCCACATGGTGCGGTTAAGACAGGTCCTGGAAAGATTGAACCACGCCGCGCTGAAGCTTAACCTTGCAAAGTGCACATTCTTGAGCACACAGGTTAACTATTTGGGACACATTGTGTCTGAAGAAGGTCTGCGGATGGAGCCGTCAAAGATCGACTGTGTTCAGAAGTATCCAGTACCCACGGACGCCACGCAGGTACGAGCCTTTCTAGGTCTCGCTGGCTTTTATAGGCGGTTTGTAAGCGGGTTCTCAGAGATCACTGCTCCGCTAACCCAGCTCCTGCGTAAGGACGAGCCCTTTGTATGGACAGACGAACATCAGAAGGCCTTCGACCAGCTGAAGACGATCCTCCATACCAGCCCCGTCCTCGCCTATCCAGATTTTGAACTGCCGTTCATACTATCAACCGACGCCTCCGGCATAGCCTTAGGAGCTGTGCTCAGCCAAGAACATAATGGCGAGATCCACCCCATTGCCTACGCGAGTCGTAAGTTAAATTCCGCAGAGTCTCGATACTCGACGACTGAACGGGAGCTCCTGGCAGTAGTGTGGGCGGTCTCCCATTTTCAGCCATATTTACTAGGTCGACGTTTCCGGCTGGAAACTGACCATCACGCCTTGACAGCAGCAATGAACCTGCGAGATCCTACACATCGGATCAGCCGCTGGATCCTCCGCCTGTCGGAATATGATTTTGATCCTGTTTACCGACCCGGAAGCCAGCTGAAGAACGTTGACGCCCTGAGCAGAGTCATCATTGCTAGCATAAATACCTTTCAGCTGACGAGGGAAATGCTTATTTCCTCACAGCAAGTTGACCCCTGGATTCTGGAAGTCCAGAAGAATCCAGCCAGATGGTCTGCCCGTTTGGAGAATGGAGTTTGGATGGCCTCCAAGGTTGTAGATACCGGAGAATTATTGGTCCCCTTGATTCCCGGCTCCCTTCGTCACCAGATTCTGCAGGTCTGCCACGACAGTCCATGGGCAGGACATCCCGGCATAGACACAACAGACGCGACTGTCAGGAAATACGGAGTCTGGCCAAAATTGACGTCGTACGTCAGAGACTACGTCAGATCCTGTGCCATCTGCCAGCGACGAAAGACACCGAATCGGCTGGACCCGCCGATCCAACAGCCAGAACTTCCATCGCATCCTGGAGAGATAGTGGGGATAGACCACGTTGGACCTCTCGCGACGACCAACGGTGTGAAATACTTGCTTACGGTCGTCGACCACTTTAGTAAATACGCCGAGGCATACGTTGTTCCAAATACAACAGCCCAGGTGGTGGTCAACGTCCTAACGAAGCAGTATTTCCCCACGCATGGAGTTCCGGAGAAACTGATTTCGGATCGCGGGACTGCTTTCACAGCCGCAGTGACACAAGAACTATGCGCCGCTTGGGGGATTAAGAAGGTACAGACAACCGCGTACCACCCCCAAAGCAACGGAATTTGTGAGCGCTTTCACAGAACCTTGGCCGACATCATTGCCAAGTTGTCACCCAAGACAAACCTGTGGCAAGAAGTACTGCCGATGGCCTTGGCCGTCTACCGCAGTGCCCCACCTGGAAGCACAGGGTATTCTCCCAACATGTTGCACTTGGGAAGGGAAATCCGCCTGCCTGTCGCCGCCGCCTTGGATCTGGACTCTCCGTCTAGTCACGACAGAACGTTTGTACACGTTAAGAGAGCCCAGAAAGCAGCAGCAAAAGCAATACGGAAAGCCTGGATGAAGCGATCCCGAATCGCGAACGCACGTCGGACCCCTCGCTATATCAGCGTGAACGACAGGGTATACCTGCGCCAGATGGTACCGCCTCCCGGAGTATCGTCCAAATTCTGGAGCCCTTGGGTTGGACCCATGAGGATTGTAAGACGTCTCTCAGAAGTGACATACGAGGTAGCAGATCCCACGGACCGCTGCCAGGTAGTACACCTGGGACGTCTTAAACCCGCATTCGAAAGAGGTGTTCCCGACGATGCCTGCGTCACCCCGCCTGTTGCACCCATGGCCGACCAGCGACCGGAACCCGTACCCTGCAACATGGAGATCGACGACCTTATTCCTGAAGATGAGGATACGTACCCTGTAGCCCGGTTTGTTGAGGCTCAACCAACCAAAGAGCCTGAAGAGCCTGAACCAGTGATGGAGAGTCCTCCTGCTGAAGTGCCGCCTGTAGAAACGTCCTCGAAGACTGCTGCGGTTGCACATCGCCAGCTGCGCCGGCTTCCCAAGAAGGATTATCAGCAGCTGCACTCCGGACGACCTTCAAAGAAACCAAAAACCTGAAACAAAGAAAGGTTAATTAAAAATGTAAATAATTGAAAATGTAACAGTACCATTAAAAAAAAAAAAAAAATTTAATATTGATAATTTTATATTGTAATGTAATACTTACCAGTTGTTCTGTCTCGTCCCATGCCGACCCTTGACGTTTCGCGAATGCGCACGCGACCGATCGTGGGCCGACATTATCCCCTGCTCCCTCGTTAAGTCCAGTCTGTCAGAAGTCAATCCAGCCGTTTGAGGTTCGCTCAGCATAGGCCCTTTACCATCGTTAGGCCCAGCCAAACATGAGTCGATAGGAACCACACCATACATCACACTTGGCACCCAGTAAAAGTAACAAGCACATCAGTAGAATACATCTCTAACATTGTCGTAGAAGTAATAGTAGAAGTAGAGGTAGAATATAGAGGCCATACAAGTGCTATAATAGGAGGTGCGTGTGTGTTTTCCAGACGGTGATCGGTCATGTCGAAAGGCAAAGACTTGAGAGCGATGATAGCGGATGTGGAGAGGAGGTTGGACGAGGAGACTGATAGAGACAGGAGTCCCCATGGTGAATCCCCAGCAGAACCAGCGTTACCACGCCCCCGAATGCTTCCGCCTAGAAATAGTGGTGGTAGGGCAGGACAAAGAGACTTTGAGAGAGAGTTTACGGTTTTGGAAACGGGCGCGGAAATGCTTTACAGTGCGAATAGTGCCGCGGAAAGAGAGGAGGGGTGGAATAGACACTCTAGTGCGTTGAGAGTGCTGCGCGAGCTTACCCAAAGAAGGCAACCCACGGCGCCCAGACTAAGTGTGACGGAAATCGCGATAGCCGTGGCACAACAACTGCCGCAACCCCGAGTAGTCGTCATACCCACATCAGCGGAGATTGCTCGAGACGTGGTGGCCCTCATGACGGAGCAGTTGCCGCCCACCCTGGATCCCCGCGATTGGGCCGACCACATTGTGGAACTGGTTACGCAACGCCAGTCCCCTGCGTATTCCCCGATTCACGATGCTGGAGCCATTGCCAGAGCCATCATGAACCACATGAAAGATGAAGTCAATTGGGAGCTACGTCAGCCTGAACAACCAGCCATCGCCCCTGCTGCAGTGCCGACTGAGCAAGCCGCTAGTCTGCCATCAACATCCCGGAGCGTGCCCATTGCCAGCGTGCCGTCGACATCAATGGACGATCTGCCCCATTCTGAGGAACTGGCTGACGAGGAGTCACATACGGAAGATGAAGAGCCAACTGCCATCACAAGAACCTGCATTGCCTGTGGAAAACTGCGCGCCCATAATTCACGACTCTGGTGTGAAGCGTGTAGAACCTTTCTCCGCCGAGCAAAGAAAGCCACCGCAGATGGACACCCCATTACGTGCAAGGACCCTCGTCATCGCCACAAACCCGAAGTCATAGCTTGCCGAGGATGCAGGGCCAGACATATCCAGACCTTGGAAGCCGCAGCCACCCGTCCATCAGAGGGAAGTGACGCCGCTGAGGACAACGGCTTTCAAAGGGGGGAGGAGTGTGACCGGAGAGTTCCACCACTCCGGCTCACGGTTCGTTCCGCTACCCCTTCCTCCATAAAGCGCGCGCGTTCTCGATCCACGGGCTCACCACCGATGGCCGCGCCAGCAGTTACAGAGTTGCCTCCGCCACCAGCAGCGCCCCCACTCCGCGCGCATGCGCCCTCTCGCCGCCCTGCCCCCACCAAAACCGAAGGACCCCCGTGAAGCCTCTCCCCTACCTCATTCCTTGAGTGACTCTCATGGTTTCACCTGACTGCCCTTACATTGATTCCTTGAGTGACTCTCAAGTGTATGAGAGCGTAAGCCTGCCGAGACTGGGGCCCCCCGATACTTGTCTGCTCACCCTTGGGATCACCGACCTGACCACCTCCGACTTCTTCCAACTTCAAGACTGCAACTGGACGACGACAGCACCTACCCATCACGAACTGAATATAACTGGTAGGAGTGTACTTTTCTGTAAATAATAAGAGTAGTGAATTTCTTTCTTTAGAGACTGCGAAGCAGGCGCTTATAATACCTGAAAATAGATAGAGACTGAGAATGGCCCTTCCCTAAATCCCCCCGTAGTTTTAAGCATTATTTTTCATTGTCCATAACTTGATATTTTCCTTGTAATTTGTGATTGACTAAATTTCCTCGTGGTGTCCACCTTCAGTGACCACATTTGGTGACCACCTTCAGTGACCACCACGATAGCATACCTATTCGAGAGATAGTTCCTAATTTCCAGTCGACTAAATAGGTAGGAGCAATACCTATCCAAATATCTTTTATTTTGTTGATTGACGAGTATTTTTGTAATACATTTCACGTACGGAAGTACTTATATATTTCTTTGACTACTCCCACTGACCAGGTACACAACACAAGTAAAGTAAACTCATGCGATTAACTTCATTTTATTTTGCAAACATAAACAGTAACGTAACTTCGCTTGCTAGTAAATTCCTTTATTTAAATCATAACTTTCTAACTTAGTCTCCTGACTAAGTCCTACTACTTCAGTAGGTGGTGGCAGTACTACTCCAGAGAAGACACTCAGACAGCTACGGTAAGTAAGATCCGCATTCAGCTAAGTTAAATAATATCACAAGACTTGGTTAGGATTTATCTATATCTTCCTAACGTGCTCCCTTCCGAGGGTTCCCTATTAGAAAAAGGGGTTACAATTGGCGGCTTGCGGTGAGATTAGGTTGTAAAACACTGCGAACTAAACTTGTGTTGGTTCCCTGCAGTGCAGACCTAATTTTGATCGAACTTGTGTCGATATACCATCGTCATCAACGCCTCGACTGTTCTAAAATCAGTAGCTACCAAAACTTTGAAAATTTTAGTAAATTAAATTCATTTGTCTTGTGCGGATCTTAGCTGTCTCTCTCTTTAAATTCATTTTTGTAACAAAAGTGTTGTTGTGTCAGTGAGTTGTCTAAAGAAGTTCCCTTGGAACAAAAGTACTTAGAATAAATTATATGTGAATGTGCATGTTATTGACATAAGGGTGCCAAACACACACATTTTACACATTCTACACGATTTTGACTCATTGCATATATTTTCTTTGTGCTGTACGGAATAGTGCAGATACCCTTCGCAAAGATTTGACTCGTAATTTTCAGTTGCGAACTGTGACCACCCCGGTGAAAAGTTGCTCACCGTGGTCTCATTTTCTGCCCACCGTGGTCTGAATTTTGGACCACCATCCGTCTGCTGTGGTCATATTTTGCCCACCCTTGCAAGATTTTTCAGGTTCTTGACTTCCTAGAAATTTAGAGCGGCAGGAATCCTCCTGTGCGCGTAGCGAAATTTCTTTGCATACGGTAGATAGTTTGGAAAGCCACACCCAGTTCGTAACTTGAAGCAAATATTTTCCCAAGAAAAGGTAGAATTCACGTCCATTTTGTTGAGAATTTTTGTGCGAATAATTCCTCAGGTAACGACTCCCGACCTCAGGTCACGAACCTTTTTGACCATATTGGACCTCATCAAGACAAGGGTAGTTGAACCCTTGGGAAATCCCGATTCCAATTCCGACCCTTTTCAGCCCTCAGCTGTTGACCCTTTTTATACCTCTTTTTAACCGTGAAGGAATAGAGGAGGTCATTTCCCTTTTTGTCCCATCCCTTTTGCAAATCCCCTTAGTAACAAACAAGGAGTGGCTCTAGGACCCTTGGATAGCGGTTTTATCGTGTGGTACTTACATTTTATTGCATATCTATTGATTTCTTGTATGTATAGCCGTAAGTTTGCTATTTGAATCATATTTTGCGATGTATTTTGGTGGACCACCATTGACCACCTCGTTTCTTTGTGGTACCACCCAAGACCACCCGTGACCACCGTTGTCAGAAAATTGAAGAGATTTTGCCCACCTTGGTTGCCCACCATAGTGCATTTTGCCCACCTTGTTTGCCCACACACGTTGTAGTGTTTACGAAATCCCTAGTATAAACATTAACTTTTTGATATTGAAGTCCGTAGTCTTTGACCCCCAATCTTAACTTTTGAATTGTTTGGTGGTCATAGACCACATTGCCCACCTCTTGCCCACCTTCGTAACTTTTGCTCACCATATTTGCTCACCTTGTTTGACCACCCTCAAGGGACCGTGTCCTTAAGACCTGTCCAGGCCAATTTTATTTTTGCCTGACCACCATAGACCACCCTTGACCACCTTCCCATAATTAAATATAGAATTTTGAATACAATTTAATTAAAACAGTACAAATTGGTGAAGGCAAAGAGCTTACCTATCGGTGGTAGTTTTTAAGTTCTTTCAACCATATTCCCAATACAAATTCAAATTGCTCACCCCCACTCTTGTCGGCCTACAATCGATTTCGCGGCGCGACGGAAACGTTCGAGTGTTTGTGTGTGTGAAGTGCAATTTTGAACGCGTATTTGGAATCGAAACCTTCAGTTTCATTCCCTTTTTGAACTCTTATTCATTCACTTTATGGAAGGACGGAAATCCTTTGAATTCAAAATGATGTCGGATGCTGATCGTGCCCTTGACGCTGTCGCGAAGGCCATGAATCGCCTCGAGCTGGCGCTCAGCGATAAACCAACTGAGCCCTTAGCCGAGCAGATTCCGCGGTCTGTGCTTATGGAAATCGACCCCTGGGATCCTGACGAAATTGAAGCCGTGTCCATCGGAACGTATTTTGATATTTTCGACGGAATCACGAAGGACCTGGCCGATAACCTACGAGTACAGCTACTACGGATCAAGCTCAGAGGAACTGCCAAGACCTTCTTACTCGACAATGGACATCTGCTTGAAGGAGACAAGCCCTACCAAGGACTACGACGTGCCTTACTCCGTTGGTACGGACGTGACGACCCCGAGAAAGCTGCCGAGCGGCTTTGGACAATCCAAAAATCAGCGGGCGAAACTTTTCGACAATTCGCCGAACGCGTTCAACATACAGCGACGCAAGCTTCGCGTGCGGACGGAATGCTCATGGATGCCACCCAGAAGCGGACATGGATAGCAGCACGGTCTGTTAAGGCCTTTTTGAAGGGTCTTCCTGGAATGTATGCGGGATATTTTGTCAACAATCCTCCCGCTTCTCTAGAAGAAGCCATGAAGAAGGCGGAACAATTAGAGGATGCTCTAGAACCTCGCAGTTCCGACCCTTGGAATGTTGCCCGTATCCAAGTGCAAGACAAACGCTGTTTCCGATGTCAAGAACTCGGACACATTGCATCCGGATGTCCCAACATCCCGAGACCTCCTAGTCCTCCGCCGATACGCCGAAAAGCTATGGGAATGCCACACAAACCCTGCCTGTTCTGCGGCAGCATGACGCATTTTCCCGCGAGCTGTTTGAAAAATCCGAAGAACTACCCCTGCGAATTTTGCGGACTCTACGGACACAAGGATTCGGAGTGTCGTGTGAAAACCCGCCAATATTCAGACGAGCCAATGTGTGATTACTGCGGATACTATGGTCATCTGGAGGCAGAGTGCCCTCAGAAAACCGAATCCTACACGCAACACGAAGCCAGTAAACGGCCAGAACCCCGAAAGGTGTTAGCCCTCACGAGTACCTCGCATGAGCCGAACCCTCATCAGGCAGTCGCCCTTAGGACGGAACCGAAGAACGCCGAGATACCTTCGACCTCTACTCCACTAGTAGAAGAGCCCGATGTCTGCTTACCAGCTGTTGACTCGCCGTTCAAGCAAACGATGCGGATCAAAGTCAACTTAAGTGGACACGACAGAGTGCTGATCGTCGACACTGGTGCCCAGATCTCCGTTCTGACGCATCCTGTTCCTGGTGTACCCATCGTGCCTACTCGGATTCAAGCTTGGGGAGCTGACGGCCAACCGATGCCTTTCCTAGGACAACAACGCCTAGAGGTTACAATTGGTCCTATCAAGTTGACGCATGCCTTTCGGATTTTTGCACGAGACCACTCAGGATTGGACTTACTTGGGTTAGACCTGCTTCGGAGAATTCCCGCGTCTATCCACCTGGATAGCTGCGAAGTTAGGATGATACACCCCAAGACCGGCCAATCCATAGTGATCAGCGATGTTATCACTGGATATCTCTCGCCTGCCAGACCTGTACCCATGCCGGATATCGCACAACCAATGCGCCCTCGCATTGCGCTCGTCGGTGGACCACACGCCTTCGACTCTTCTCACCTGCTGAGACCTGTGAACGAAGAGGAACCCGTAACCGATGATTGTCCCATACTCGACTCGTCAGAAGAATTTCCGATTGAGGATCTGGATGATCCAGTTCCCGATCTGCTCTCGGTGCTGAACCAACAGCTCCAGCACCTACCAACAGAGGATGTCAACTACGTCACCCGTATTCTCAGTGAATACAAGAACTTGTTTCAGCGGCCTGACGCTCAGGGATGCTCAATGCAAGTGGTGCATCGCATCGAAACAGGTTCTCACCCACCAATCTACAAGAAGCCGTACACCGTGCCTCACGCTTTACGCTCCATCGTTGAAGAGCAGCTCAACCAGATGCTGGAAGCAGAGGTGATCGAACATTCCACCAGCCCCTGGGGAGCGCCGGTCGTACTGGTGAAGAAAAAGACGCCACCCGGACAGAGCCAAAAGTACAGGTTCTGTACAGACTTCCGGGCACTCAACCACGCAACGAAGAGCGATGCCTACCCTTTACCGAACCTGACAGAGACGCTCGAGTCTCTCGGAGGTAGCCGCTTCTTCACGACTCTTGATCTCACGGCAGGCTATCACCAGATAGCAATTCCACCAGAGGACCGCGAGAAGACGTCTTTCACGACGCTGGGCCGGACGTTCCAATACCGCAAGATGGCCTTTGGACTCAAAAATGCGCCAGCAACTTTCCAACGACTGATGAACTGCGTCCTGAAGGGACTTGTGGGATCATCTTGTCTCGTATACCTCGATGATATCGTTGTTTTCGGGCCAGATGTGGAAACCCACATGGTGCGGTTAAGACAGGTCCTGGAAAGATTGAACCACGCCGCGCTGAAGCTTAACCTTGCAAAGTGCACATTCTTGAGCACACAGGTTAACTATTTGGGACACATTGTGTCTGAAGAAGGTCTGCGGATGGAGCCGTCAAAGATCGACTGTGTTCAGAAGTATCCAGTACCCACGGACGCCACGCAGGTACGAGCCTTTCTAGGTCTCGCTGGCTTTTATAGGCGGTTTGTAAGCGGGTTCTCAGAGATCACTGCTCCGCTAACCCAGCTCCTGCGTAAGGACGAGCCCTTTGTATGGACAGACGAACATCAGAAGGCCTTCGACCAGCTGAAGACGATCCTCCATACCAGCCCCGTCCTCGCCTATCCAGATTTTGAACTGCCGTTCATACTATCAACCGACGCCTCCGGCATAGCCTTAGGAGCTGTGCTCAGCCAAGAACATAATGGCGAGATCCACCCCATTGCCTACGCGAGTCGTAAGTTAAATTCCGCAGAGTCTCGATACTCGACGACTGAACGGGAGCTCCTGGCAGTAGTGTGGGCGGTCTCCCATTTTCAGCCATATTTACTAGGTCGACGTTTCCGGCTGGAAACTGACCATCACGCCTTGACAGCAGCAATGAACCTGCGAGATCCTACACATCGGATCAGCCGCTGGATCCTCCGCCTGTCGGAATATGATTTTGATCCTGTTTACCGACCCGGAAGCCAGCTGAAGAACGTTGACGCCCTGAGCAGAGTCATCATTGCTAGCATAAATACCTTTCAGCTGACGAGGGAAATGCTTATTTCCTCGCAGCAAGTTGACCCCTGGATTCTGGAAGTCCAGAAGAATCCAGCCAGATGGTCTGCCCGTTTGGAGAATGGAGTTTGGATGGCCTCCAAGGTTGTAGATACCGGAGAATTATTGGTCCCCTTGATTCCCGGCTCCCTTCGTCACCAGATTCTGCAGGTCTGCCACGACAGTCCATGGGCAGGACATCCTGGCATAGACACAACAGACGCGACCGTCAGGAAATACGGAGTCTGGCCAAAGTTGACGTCGTACGTCAGAGACTACGTCAGATCCTGTGCCGTCTGCCAGCGACGAAAGACATCGAATCGGCTGGACCCGCCGATCCAACAGCCAGAACTTCCATCGCATCCTGGAGAGATAGTGGGGATAGACCACGTTGGACCTCTCGCGACGACCAACGGTGTGAAATACTTGCTTACGGTCGTCGACCACTTTAGTAAATACGCCGAGGCATATGTTGTGCCAAATACAACAGCCCAGGTGGTGGTCAACGTCCTAACGAAGCAGTATTTCCCCACGCATGGAGTTCCGGAGAAACTGATTTCGGATCGCGGGACTGCTTTCACAGCCGCAGTGACACAAGAATTATGCGCCGCTTGGGGGATTAAGAAGGTACAGACAACCGCGTACCACCCCCAAAGCAACGGAATTTGTGAGCGCTTTCACAGAACCTTGGCCGACATCATTGCCAAGTTGTCACCCAAGACAAACCTGTGGCAAGAAGTACTGCCGATGGCCTTGGCCGTCTACCGCAGTGCCCCACCTGGAAGCACAGGGTATTCTCCCAACATGTTGCACTTGGGAAGGGAAATCCGCCTGCCTGTCGCCGCCGCCTTGGATCTGGACTCTCCGTCTAGTCACGACAGAACGTTTGTACACGTTAAGAGAGTCCAGAAAGCAGCAGCAAAAGCAATACGGAAAGCCTGGATGAAGCGATCCCGAATCGCGAACGCACGTCGGACCCCTCGCTATATCAGCGTGAACGACAGGGTATACCTGCGCCAGATGGTACCGCCTCCCGGAGTATCGTCCAAATTCTGGAGCCCTTGGGTTGGACCCATGAGGATTGTAAGACGTCTCTCAGAAGTGACATACGAGGTAGCAGATCCCACGGACCGCTGCCAGGTAGTACACCTGGGACGTCTTAAACCCGCATTCGAAAGAGGTGTTCCCGACGATGCCTGCGTCACCCCACCTGTTGCACCCATGGCCGACCAGCGACCGGAACCCGTACCCTGCAACATGGAGATCGACGACCTTATTCCTGAAGATGAGGATACGTACCCTGTAGCCCGGTTTGTTGAGGCTCAACCAACCAAAGAGCCTGAAGAGCCTGAACCAGTGATGGAGAGTCCTCCTACTGAAGTGCCGCCTGTAGAAACGTCCTCGAAGACTGCTGCGGTTGCACATCGCCAGCTGCGCCGGCTTCCCAAGAAGGATTATCAGCAGCTGCACTCCGGACGACCTTCGAAGAAACCAAAAACCTGAAACAAAGAAAGGTTAATTAAAAATGTAAATAATTGAAAATGTAACAGTACCATTAAAAAAAAAAAAAAAAAAAAAAAAAAAAAAAAAAAATTAATATTGATAATTTTATATTGTAATGTCATACTTACCAGTTGTTCTGTCTCGTCCCATGCCGACCCTTGACGTTTCGCGAATGCGCACGCGACCGATCGTGGGCCGACATTATTCCCTGCTCCCTCGTTAAGTCCAGTCTGTCAGAAGTCAATCCAGCCGTTTGAGGTTCGCTAAACGTAGGCCCTTTACCATCGTTAGGCCCAGCCAAACATGAGTCGATAGGAACCACACCATACATCACACTTGGCACCCAGTAAAAGTAACAAGCACATCAGTAGAATACATCTCTAACATTGTCGTAGAAGTAATAGTAGAAGTAGAGGTAGAATATAGAGGCCATACAAGTGCTATAATAGGAGGTGCGTGTGTGTTTTCCAGACGGTGATCGGTCATGTCGAAAGGCAAAGACTTGAGAGCGATGATAGCGGATGTGGAGAGGAGGTTGGACGAGGAGACTGATAGAGACAGGAGTCCCCATGGTGAATCCCCAGCAGAACCAGCGTTACCACGCCCCCGAATGCTTCCGCCTAGAAATAGTGGTGGTAGGGCAGGACAAAGAGACTTTGAGAGAGAGTTTACGGTTTTGGAAACGGGCGCGGAAATGCTTTACAGTGCGAATAGTGCCGCGGAAAGAGAGGAGGGGTGGAATAGACACTCTAGTGCGTTGAGAGTGCTGCGCGAGCTTACCCAAAGAAGGCAACCCACGGCGCCCAGACTAAGTGTGACGGAAATCGCGATAGCCGTGGCACAACAACTGCCGCAACCCCGAGTAGTCGTCATACCCACATCAGCGGAGATTGCTCGAGACGTGGTGGCCCTCATGACGGAGCAGTTGCCGCCCACCCTGGATCCCCGCGATTGGGCCGACCACATTGTGGAACTGGTTACGCAACGCCAGTCCCCTGCGTATTCCCCGATTCACGATGCTGGAGCCATTGCCAGAGCCATCATGAACCACATGAAAGATGAAGTCAATTGGGAGCTACGTCAGCCTGAACAACCAGCCATCGCCCCTGCTGCAGTGCCGACTGAGCAAGCCGCTAGTCTGCCATCAACATCCCGGAGCGTGCCCATTGCCAGCGTGCCGTCGACATCAATGGACGATCTGCCCCATTCTGAGGAACTGGCTGACGAGGAGTCACATACGGAAGATGAAGAGCCAACTGCCATCACAAGAACCTGCATTGCCTGTGGAAAACTGCGCGCCCATAATTCACGACTCTGGTGTGAAGCGTGTAGAACCTTTCTCCGCCGAGCAAAGAAAGCCACCGCAGATGGACACCCCATTACGTGCAAGGACCCTCGTCATCGCCACAAACCCGAAGTCATAGCTTGCCGAGGATGCAGGGCCAGACACATCCAGACCTTGGAAGTCGCAGCCACCCGTCCATCAGAGGGAAGTGACGCCGCTGAGGACAACGGCTTTCAAAGGGGGGAGGAGTGTGACCGGAGAGTTCCACCACTCCGGCTCACGGTTCGTTCCGCTACCCCTTCCTCCATAAAGCGCGCGCGTTCTCGATCCACGGGCTCACCACCGATGGCCGCGCCAGCAGTTACAGAGTTGCCTCCGCCACCAGCAGCGCCCCCACTCCGCGCGCATGCGCCCTCTCGCCGCCCTGCCCCCACCAAAACCGAAGGACCCCCGTGAAGCCTCTCCCCTACCTCATTCCTTGAGTGACTCTCTTGGTTTCACCTGACTGCCCTTACATTGATTCCTTGAGTGACTCTCAAGTGTATGAGAGCGTAAGCCTGCCGAGACTGGGGCCCCCGATACTTGTCTGCTCACCCTTGGGATCACCGACCTGACCACCTCCGACTTCTTCCAACTTCAAGACTGCAACTGGACGACGACAGCACCTACCCATCACGAACTGAATATAACTGGTAGGAGTGTACTTTTCTGTAAATAATAAGAGTAGTGAATTTCTTTCTTTAGAGACTGCGAAGCAGGCGCTTATAATACCTGAAAATAGATAGAGACTGAGAATGGCCCTTCCCTAAATTCCCCCGTAATTTTAAGCATTATTTTTCATTGTCCATAACTTGATATTTTTCCTTGTAATTGTGATTGACTAAATTTCCTCGTGGTGTCCACCTTCAGTGACCACATTTGGTGACCACCTTCAGTGACCACCACGATAGCATACCTATTCGAGAGATAGTTCCTAATTTCCAGTCGACTAAATAGGTAGGAGCAATACCTATCCAAATACCTTTTATTTTGTTGATTGATGCGTATTTTTGTAATACATTTCACGTACGGAAGTACTTATATATTTCTTTGACTACTCCCACTGACCAGGTACACAACACAAGTAAAGTAAACTCATGCGATTAACTTCATTTTATTTTGCAAACATAAACAGTAACGTAACTTCAATTGCTAGTAAATTCCTTTATTTAAATCATAACTTTCTAACTTAGTCTCCTGACTAAGTCCTACTACTTCAGTAGGTGGTGGCAGTACTACTCCAGAGAAGACACTCAGACAGCTACGGTAAGTAAGATCCGCATTCAGCTAAGTTAAATAATATCACAAGACTTGGTTAGGATTTATCTTTATCTTCCTAACGTGCTCCCTTCCGAGGGTTCCCTATTAGAAAAAGGGGTTACACAACCATCACAATCAAGTTAATTTTAAAGAAATAAACGCTTCACATTCAATTAGTTAGTATGTCCCAAAAGTATCGATACTTCTTGAAAAAAAGTATCGATACTCTTTCCCATCTTTGCAGGCGAGTGATCTACATAGAAAATAATTAACCTTTGTGTAATAATTTTCAGTATTTTTCCGTTTGATTAATTTAATGTTGTCTGAACTCATGGAGCCGTAGTTTTTCAACGAAGAAATCTTCAATGTTGTAATTTCAACGTTTATCACTGTGATACAGTATTGTTCTAGGGGATCTGGACAATCGGAATAATCACTCAGAATAGCTAAATTGGCCATATATTCTACCCCAATGTAAGCCGCATCAGGAGGATCCCGACGGCGAGAGCGCGGGCGAAGTTGGCGGGAAAACGGCATTCGAGGTCAGTTGGGTGGAGGAAGGGATGGAGGAGAGTGGAGGGGCCTCTCCCCTACCGCCGTCAACGGACCCCCTTTCCCTCAGTCTAGAGTGATACGCCACTGAGAGAGACTCGACCTCCCTGCTATAGGTCCGTGTGAGAATAGTCAGCAATTGTCTGAAGTGAAGTTGTGATAGTTTTTGAAGTTTTAACCACCCCCGCATTTGAACATTTGATATCGAGAAAAGGAACATTTTTGTATTGTTAATTCCGGCTACCAAGAACCATCGAAATAACCGCCAAGTCCGAAACGTCCTGCAACTGGTAAAGTACCACTGTTTCATCAACCAGGCTGTCTCTCGTGTGATTCTAATTGATTAATTGTTATTTTCCCTTCAACCTGACCCATTTTGGAATACTTACCTGTAATTTATACCGCTCCAGTCACGAGTAAAGGAAGAGTGCCACCCCTAAGGTACGCACCATGTGTTATTCTCAAGTCATAGATCTTACTGTATCAAGGTTATAATTCTCTTAGATTGGCTTTAATTCATCAGTCAAAGTAGTTAAGGGCGTGGTTCGTCATCTAAATTGCTCTAGTCACGAGTTTGGGTGATAGTGCCATAGTTAGGGCACTTACCACGTGGTGGATAAAGACTTACTTTTTCTCTGAGGAGATTGATATTTGATTTTCACTTGTTTATTGATTGATCTTGTTGATACTAAGGGTATTCACCGTTTAATTTCATTGTTTTATTACTAATTGCCTTGATTCGGGGACTCGAGTGCCCCTCGTACCAATTGTAGTTCCATTGAGTGCCTTACGTGCCCAACTTATTTTTGCTTAATTACTTAATTAACTATTGAATACTTACCTGCTGACTTACCTGTTTTCGTCCCATTCAGTAGTAGTAGATCGCAGAGTAATACTTACCTCGATTCTTACAATTTGAACTTATAAACTAAAGGGCACTTAATTCTAAGAGTACTTACCTAGGATTGCCGATTTTGATTGCAACTTAATACTAAGACTTAATTCTAATACTTACCATTTTTTAATACTTACCTTACGAAGGTCCTACTATCCGAGTCTGATTTCATTTATTTTGTATAATTTTATACTTACGTGTTTTGTTCCTATATTGAAGTTGTGTTATTAAACACCCTAGTTTGAAACCTGTAGTTTCTGTTGAAAGTCACCTGAGTTCCTACTTTTAGGTACGAGAGTTCGAAACCTGTAGTCGTTAGGTTGTCTTGAGATTGGACCCTTCAGGCCATAGCTACCAAATTTTCTAGTTAATCGTTAATACGACTTTTCCGTCGCCTCACGACAACTAGCGGCTTACAATAGCATGCTCGTTCGATAGCGGTCAGACTTCTAGTTTTTACCATAATTTATAATTCGATTGTTGTTTTCTGGATTATCCTTTCATTTCAATGTACTCCCGCACTATTTCACTAGATTTTTAGTTCCTCTTCATTGGGGTTGCGCCTGATTTTTTTTTAATTGTTTAAAAAAGTAGACCTCATCATGAGACTTTTAACTTCAGCCGTTCTCTTTTTTGGATGAGTAGGTACATCTTTCTCTATGATTTTTTAAAGTTCCGAATATTTATGACGTCACGCGTCCCTCCCGCCTGGGCGGGACCCTCCAGTTCAACATTCGACACTTTGAAAAATCATAGAAAAAGATCCTCTCACACTAGAAGGTCGCGGTTGGTGTCAAAATTCTCAGAATGAAGTCTAGTTTAGATTAAAAATAACAATAAACAATTTTTCCGTCCCACGCTTACACCCCATTATGTCACATGACGTTATGTCATGTCATGACACATTATGTCATTATGACACATTAAGTGGCAGCGGTTTGCGGTTCTCTGCAGCCGCAAAATCGCGGCGAAAAACCGCGTTTTGAGCTACATGACATATTGAGCAGAAAACCGCGATGGGGTTGTAGTTGGTGGGTGGGGGAATCGCAAGATGCGTCTCTTCTTTTCAGTTCAGTTCAAAGCTGGAGCTTGCTCATTTCATCAGCGTGGCTGTGGCTTGTGCTGTGGAAAGTGAAGGATTGATTTCAGAGCCTCCACATCGCCGTCGGTATGCCATACACCCATACAATCTTGGCCATACACCTATACACTTCGGCCCCTTTGTCCCACACTGACGGTTGATTCTCATTGAGAGAAATAAGTTTTTCCGTCGTCATACTAAAAATAATAATAATAATAATACAAAGAACCAAGAACCAAGAACAGCGAATACACACAGCGTTCACAAAAGATGCCAAGCGGGCGAAAATATGAAACATATTGTTTAGTAATGCATGCATTCCAGGGGACGTCCCATTGGATAAGCATTAGGTCAGTTTAACCAGTTGTTAAGTGATAGAACTGTTTCACTCGATGTAATTTATTTATTACTTTAGGCAAGAAATACTGACCCCCCCCCCCCCCACCATTATCCACCTTAACATTTCTAGCAGCATGGGAGCATCGAATCTGAAGAGCATTTTAAAATTCATGTTCAACGATACCCAACATGTGAATTCGAGTTCACCCCCCACCACCACCACCACCCCAACGCCAACAATGGTGACAGTCTGGCACCAAAGCGGAAATACGTCGTAACATTGAACTTTCATCGGTTAGTTTTGGTAGGCAGTCCGTCGAAGTTCACATCCGTATTCAAGGTGAAACACACAAAAAAAAAAAAAAAACACTAAATAAGCGGTTTATAGCATCATGGCACCATGTCCCGGCACCATGGTGGCACCACTATTAGTTCCATGGTGGTACAGAGAATAATTCATGAAAATCCTGGGGTATAATGAGAATTTTTCTTCAATTTCAAAGGTTGGGTACAATCAGTAAGCAGTAAAGGAACCAAAATATTGAAAAATCGGATATTTTGTGAATATTATCCCCCCACTCACCCCCTCCCCTTGCGAATTTTGGTACTCTGGTAAAATCATGTACAACTCGGAAGTTATTTGAGTCAAACAAAAAAAGAAACACGCAAATCGGTTGGAAATTGAGGCCTGGGCAGAGTTTACAAGATTATGCCCGCAAACGCACGTTTTTTAAGCAATTACCCCCCCTTTCCCCCTCTTAAAAAGCAAAATCCGAAATTCCGGCGCCGTAGTGCACAACTAGATAGTATTCCGCGTCAAACGAAAAAAGAACCATGAAAATCGTTTGAGAACTAAGGCCTGGGCAGAGTACACAAGATTATGCCCAAAAACGCACGTTTTTCGAGCATTAACCCCCCCTTAAAAGGCAAAATTCGAAATTCCGGCGACGTAGTGCACAACTAGATAGTTTTACGCGACAAACAAAAAAAGAACCAGGAAAATCGGTTGAGAACTAAGGCCTGTGCAGACGACACAAGATTTTGTTACACACACACATACACACATACACACACAGACATACACCTATGGTTTTTTTTTTTCGCGGATTTGGATTCAGAATGGTCTAAAACGGATTACTGTGTGGTTATCTTTTTTTCTGTTGAGTGTTGTCCAACTTCACCCCAGATCGATCGCATAAGGACGCCCAAGTCTTACTGTGGGACGTCCTAAAAAATGCGGCGCGGTTCTGCCGCCCAATTTGTCACTAGGTTCTTGTTTGTTTGGGTTCTCCCATCCAAACCGCGCTGCAGTGCGGGAAGCAGAGTTTTGGAATCCGAGGACAAGTCGCGGCAGAAAAAAACCGCCCGCGGTCGCCGCGCCGCGATTTTCCTAATTTGTCATTGCCCATAAGAAAACACTTGCTGGCGGATTCCCGCAGCAGAATGCGTTTTGCGGTTTCCCGCTCAATGTGTCATTACACTAAGTGTAATGACACATGGGGGAAGCTCTCAGAGCGGGCCCTTTTTGTCCCACAATAGACGAGAGTACGAGTCAATAAATAAAAAAAATTTAAACGAAAAAAATAAGAGCGATGGCTCGCACGTCTAAGTAGGTACGCGTTTAATTATATTTTTGGCAGGAATAGAAATGTTCCTTTAGACGTCCTGTGAAACTCCTCAGGGAAAATCAATTTATAAATGCAGTTGCGCTTCAATTTATTTTAAAAAATCGAATGGTCAAATTTGCTCCCGAGAACAATTTATTGAACGGCATTCAAATTCATATTTGAACGTAAGGTTGTACGACCACCACCACCAGCAAAAAATTAAGTTGTTATTTAATAACAACTTTTTAAAGAAATTTAATTAGGGTCGTTTGTCCCCACTCTTTCTTTTTGTAAATCGGGACATTGCAGCTTGAAAAAAATACGGACTTTTCCAAAAATACGGACGGCTCACATAAACGTAAACACTCAAGAACTATTTTGTGAAAATCAGTTCAACTGTTACATTACAGACGATAAATTGTATAGGTAGGTACATAAGTAGGTATGAGTCATAATTTTTATGTAATGTCTTAATATTTCTTTATGTTTTGGTTTCAGGCGGTTAAACACTCTTTGGCCTTGATATCGTGGCTCATAGCTGTCTTCGGAGCCCTCAGTGACGTCAGTCGACTGCTACTTTAGAAGAAGTTAGTATTGATAGACTAAGTACTTGAGAGTTGATGGAGAAATGTGATGAATCGTGGGCGCAGGTCATTTACAAGAAAGTGATGAATTTTCCTCCCGACATGTGAATAAATAAAAATATTGTTTAATAAATAGGATTGTTTCATGGAAATGTTGTTTTCCTGCGTACTGTCTCCTAGAGCTCTATGGATGTATGTGCAACATTTTCACAACTAATAGCGTATTCTGCGATGTTCCAGTTATCTAATATCTAGAGTAGAGTAGGGGAGAAAAAAGCTTCGGATAACACATTATGAATTTGGAACAACCATCTCCAACCTCGGGGATGTGCATATAAAATTAGTGTAATGACGGTAATATTTCAGAAAATCGTACTTCCAAAAATTGATAAGATTTAAATGTAGGGTGGTAGGGATTTAGGCTGATTCTTTGGTGAAGTCAGAAGGAAGGTCTCACTGAATCATTTCCCATGTTTCATCATTTTAGCCGGAAGGATCGGAGTAAGTAACTGCAACTTCTTCTTTGACAACTTATCTCTGGAAACCGTGTCTGTTAATTTGGCGATACCTATGCCATTCGTTTCAAAAACCTAAATTGAAAGGTTTCTTACAACAACATGCAAGTACTCGTTGGTCTGAAATCTACCCATTGAAGTATACCCTCTATAAATATAGAATAAATCTTAGTTGGTGCGATTTTAAAATTAGTGTTTGTGGCTTATACCAAAATAAATTTAATGGTCTTCTTCGTGTCATGTTGTCTAAAAAGTGGATAAAACATGTTCCACATTTTTATAATTTACGCCTTAGTCGTAGTAGTAGAATCTACTTATGATATCTGATATCATCTGGGGGGTACAGGAGGTGATCCCCCTCCCACCGTGCGTTTTTTTTTTCATTCCATTTTTCAATACATTTGTACGCTGTTTGAGTAGGAATGATCTGATATTGGTTTTGAATTTCAGTTAGAGGAAGATGGCGGAAAATTGGCGATACTAAAGAGGTTGGCTCTTCTTCAAACTTGAAAACAGACGCTGTACCTCGTCAGCAGCCCCAAGATTGCAGCGAAACCTCGTCCAGTCAAATAAAAACATTTCGATACCTTAAAGCACAAAGGTGCTATGTCCAGCCATCTTTCACATTTTTTATTTCAGAAAACTCAAATTAAAAAAAATTATTATCACCCTTCTTGAAGATTATAGGTTGACAATTTCTTGATAAAATTAAAGAGTTTAGTCTAATGAACCATTATTTTAGGAATTGTACACTGGTGAAAACTTCTTTTCCGTTTTTCTCAAAACTCTTTTGGATATAGCGCCTTTGTGCTTTAAGGTATGGAAGTTTTGTTATAGGTAGTAGAAAAAATTCTATTCTATTCCCTCAGAAAAACTGGTTCATTAGTACCGCATGAATGTAAAAAAATAAATGAACGATAACTCTCTTCACGTTATGAGCTTCAAATCAATAACTAACTAAAAAAGATTTGTATTTCACGCCCATTCAAGATGTGCTTGCGGCTAGCAGATGTCGCAGGAGAGGTAAAAACTAAAGAAGTGATGTCAGGAGTTTGAAAAGACTAAATTATTGACATTTTGCCGTTTATTAATGAAATTCACTAACATGTTTTCTCGCAAATTTTTGAGTCACAAATGGCTCTTTTTTTACATCTATCGATAGTTCTGTACTTACAGCAGATAAAGAAAACTCAGGTGTCACGAGAGTGCTTAATAGAAAACCTTACAACCCGCACTCAGTTAACAATAAGTGAGTGATGAGTGAGTACAGATCAACGAAACAGCGAAAATTCCAACTTCATTTTGACAAGGTGAGTAGAAATACGTAGGAACGATAGAAAACTCAATATTTCCTGTTTATAATAATGAATATTCGGGATGTTTGACGCAGTCTTCGAAGATCCCCGTGGTGCCTCCGAATAAGCGGCCTGCTGGACCTTTATCCAGAGATTTCAACCTGTTGAACTCTTCATCCGACAATTCGAAATCAAAAATCTGTAAGCAAAAACCCAGCGTTTTCAAACTGTGAAGAATTGTATTTAATCAACTCATACTAGGGTGGAGTATTTATTCTCGATTTTTTAAATACAAAAACCCATGAGAAATGATGAGTAAAGGACACAAATTACCCGGGTGCCCAGTAGGCATTTCGTCGGTTAACTACTGATACCGCCTAACCCTATTCTTGGCAGAGCCTCTGCATCTCTTCTTTATGGACTCAGGTTTAAGTTGAGAACATTGTTCAGAAGAAAAGGATATTCTGTTTTTTGTGAGGGAAGGTCTTGTTGGTCAACAAAGATGGGGAAAATGAGTTCAGATATCTATTTTGTTTCATTGCTTCTTTTTTTCGACCAAAAAATAAAAATGTTTCATATTTATTACATTTACATTACATTTAGTACAGTAAATTACATGTAAATTTAGTACATGTTCAAGGTTTGGTAAACATGTAGAAATACTTTCCCAACGTGGTTGTGTGTTAGAAATGGGCGAAAACTGTGAGGTATCACAGGTGCTTTGCCAAGACCAGGTAAAGTTTATGTTAATACCAGTGTCACTTTGCCAAGTCCTAGTTGAGAGTTTCAAACAATGATAAGTTTCTTTAGTGACAGTATTCATGTAATCTACCGGTCATAAGGTGTAAAGAAATCTTCTCCTCATTCTTCAGACCAGTTGAGGATAATCACTAATTGAAGAAGCACCAACGTAGTTGTTGTTAATTTCTTATTTTTTTATTACCTAACTACACACTAAAAGTTTCGAGATGTTTATTGATCACTCTGGCTCTAACACAACTTATTAGTTTTTCGTAAATAAAATAAATAACGTGAACACTTGTGTGTTTCAGAACCTACTTCACCAACTATCCCATCAAATAGCTGCAATAAATTAAAATGTTCCAAAATCTGTGATGAGAGAGCGCACCTACCGGTCTTCAGAGGTCATGGGAAGTGTAGGCAAGAAAATATTTCCATACATATATATACCAATACAAATAAAGAAGTATCTCATTTTTACGTCGTTAAATAAACATTCCAGTTAGGTACTTACATCGGCATTTTGTCTCAATCGTTCAGGGCTTGAACTTTTGGGGATGGCGACAACACCGTACTGAATTAAGAAGCGCAGCAAAACCTGTACGGCAGTTTTCCCGTGCTTCTTGGCGATTTCCAAAACCACTGGGTCAGTCATGGGATGTTGGATGTTCTTTCTGTGAAGAAGGAAAGTTGGTAAAATTTTATGCAATGTAAGTACCTTTCATGTTGTACAGGTTAGGGATGGGGCATCGAACGGAGAACATCGATGTCGATAAAAAATCGTGAGAAAAACATCGACATTGATAACATCGTAAGGTTTTTTCGCAAGGGGGAAAATTCAATTCACTTGTCAACGAAATAGAATCAAGAGAGAAAACCTGAAGAAGCTGCTCTTCCTCTATTCTTAGAAGAACATAATAATATTATGTTCTTCTAAGAACATATTATGTTCTTTGGTTTATTATTTTCAATAATGAACCTTTGGAACCGACCAAGAAAAAATTTTTTTTAACACCCCCTCAAAATTTGTTGGTTTACGTTTCAAGGTAGGTACGTAAAATCCAAAAAACCGAATGCAAATTTGGCCGTCCGTACGCGGCACTTTCCCCACTTAGCACTGACAGATTTTGATGAAATTTGGTATGTAGGCTCCATTTGGGGTCTAGTTGTGCCCCGAAGATTTTGGTTGATGTAAGTCACTTCTACGGGTTGAAAAATAAAGTTTGAAATTTTGAAAACGCCCTAACTCAAAAAATTTTGATATAAAGTATTGTTTTTCCATCAATTTAAGATAATATAGAATTTTTTGAGACCACGCGGAGCCCTGTAGGACAAACCGTTCGTTCTCTACGAGAATTTAAGGATTCGAACTTACGATAAATCAGAAACGCGAGTGTGAATCGCAAAAGCAGCCGAATCTCCTTTCAAATGTTAGCTGACCGAAATGCGATTGATGTTTTTCTTCAAGTTGGTTGGAGGTAACAATGGCAAAGCCGTGTTCTTTGCAGACGAGTGATCTTTATAGAAAATTAATAAACCTTTGTGTAATAATTTGCAGCGTTTTTTCTAACGCGATTTTCTTACTGGATAACAAACTCCATTATAATTTTTTTCATACACTTCTTTTTTCATTTCGATATCCCATTCCTTTCACATTTCAATTATTGTTTCAAGCTTAAAAATACTTTTTCCTATTGTTTTCCAGTTATTATCTCGTTATATAAAATGATGAATGAAAGTTTTATGAATCAATAAAGTTACCAGTAGGTCAAATTTATCAAACGATGTTATCAGACCATCTTCTCGATATATCGATAACATCGGCCTGAAACATCGATTTTACGAGCAAAACATCGATATTTCGATATCGATGTTCCATCACTAGTAAAGGAGCTGGTACAGACCAATATTTGGTGGCAATTCGGTAGGTAATCCCATTCCGGAGAACGTCACCGACTACCCAACCAAGTAGGAGAAAATTGGACAATGGGGAATTTGCCTCAATTTTAGATTCTGGAATTTCAAGTCAAATCCTATAATAGGGCCGTAGAATAACGTTTAACACTAGGAATAAACAAGGGGAAAAAATTACCGTAGGAGAAAATGACTTAACAAGTGAAGCCTCTGTTACAAAACACCGCGAAAATCGAGGAATATTGTTGACGTCATACGGAAAAAAAAACGACGCGAAAACAACTCCGACAACAGACAGAGTTCTAGCACCGCCACACAAAACGATCCAGTGAAATGGCTACTCGAATAATGTGATTCAAATCTTGAAACTAAATAAGAGAAGATGAAGACTAATAATGCTTGATAAACTAGTAGGTAGAATCGTATTGTAAAAAGTGAGTAATATTGTTTCTTTTGGTCACTTTTGTGTCTGGGTTCTTCCTGCCAGTTCGCGGCGCACTCTTGTGTTAATCCTTCGTAAGCTAAAAGTTCGTGTATGTTCCGCTTCTGTGGTAAGCGCCACAGAACCTCCTTTGAAGTCAGATTGGTAGAATATCCGTTACGTTTCAAACATGGCTGCCTCTTAAGGGGCCCATTCACGTGTACTCCTGGAGTCGCCGCCGCGGGCCTAGCCGCCGTGAAAGGGGAAAACTACCCGTGAATGGTTAACAAAATCTTGAGGTCTGGCGGGCGTCCGCCTCTCGGCAGGTAATCGAACATGCTCAAAAATTGCGGCCAGTTAATCCTCGGCGGCCCTGTGAATGGCTGAAGTGAGGCCGACGCCGGGTCGCACTCCCACCAGTACAGCATGTAGCCCTACAGTTTTCCTCACTTCTAGTCATCTGAGCAAGTGGTGGTTGGAAGCAGGCCCGCCAATCGGCGGAGTCAGGTAGTTTTGGAAGCCAGGTGAATGGACTACTGCGGCGGCTTCGTGGAGTACCTGTAGGCCCGCGGCGGCAACTCCAGGAGTACACGTGAATGGGCCCCTTTACACATTGCCACCAGATTTAAAATTTCCATCTTCCTTAAATTCTCTAAATTTTTTGGATGCGTTTTCGAGCAGCTTACTATGGTTTTTTCCATAAAAATAAACCCTCATTCGAAAAAAAAATAATGTGAGGCAAATTCCCCATTGGGTAATGAACAAATGATGAGGTCAGGTAGTCAAGGTGATGTAGGTACGTTCAAGGATGTAAGTTATCGAACAAAAAAGGAAATTTTCCACATTTCAACCCACAACATTTCAATGGGATTGAAAGAAAATTATGAAAATTACGCATAAGGCAAGCAATTCTCATTTGCACACACGCTTATGCTACTATCAATTTATATGGAACCATCTAGAGCCCTACCTGAACAATACCTAAAAGTTTCATCGAGATCAGATGAAAATTGTGAAAGTTATGATTATTACGAGGCTTGTCCCAAAAGTAAGGTCTCCAAGCTCGTAGCGGACAAGGAAATTTTTTTCTTCAAAGTTGGCAACAGTGTCGTAAAGATTAGTTTCTCCCCTTTCAGAATGCAAAAAAATCAACCGGATTGGACGGTTAGTGCAGTTTTGACAAGCGACAACAATGAACGTGTCAAGGCCGTCTCAATCCACCACGCTCCGTGCGAGGTCCGTGCAGTGATCCGTTTTCTTCATTTGCGTGGTGAGACCCCATCAGCCATCCATCGACAATTACGTGACTGTTATGGATCAACCAATATGTCAATTAAAAATGTAAGAAAGTGGTGCAGAGAATTTTCAGAAGGGAGGAAGAATGTTCATGATGAACCCAGAAGCGGAGGGCCATCTTTTTCTGACGATCTCAAGGAGCATGTCGAGTCTGCAGTTCGTGAAGATCGACGATTGACGACGAGAACTTGAAGAAAAGCTTGGCATACCCAAATCCTCGATTAACAGAATCCTGAATGAATTGGGATACCGAAAATTGAGTGCAAGATGGGTGCCAAAGATGCTTACAGAAGATCACAAACACCAACGTCTTGAGACGTCCCACGAGGTTTTGGAGCTCTATGGTGAAGAAGATGAAGCATTCTTGGACTCCATCGTGACAGGTGACGAAACCTGGGTCTACCACTTCACCCCTGAGTCAAAGCAACAGTCAATGGAGTGGAGGCATTCATTTTCCCCCAAAAAAAGGAAGTTTAAGGTGACTCAATCTGCAAAAAAAATCATGGCAAGTGTGTTTTGGGACAGGAAAGGAGTCCTTCTCATCGACTTCATGCCAACTGGGACCACCATAAATGCAGCAGCTTACTGTGAGACCTTGAAAAGATTGAAAAAAGCCATAAAAAACATAAGACCTGGGATGCTGACCAGGGGAGTGCGCCTTCAGCATGACAATGCTCGACCCCTCGTGGCCTGGGACACAAAAGCCCTTTTGGATCTCTTCGGTTGGGACGTTCTCCCCCATCCCCCGTACAGCCCAGACCTCGCCCCATCCGACTACCACTTGTTTACTAACCTGAAGAGACATTTGGGTGGAAAAATGATGGAAACCGACGAAAAAGTGAAGGCTGCAGTGAAGGAATACTTCGATAAAGAGGTGGACGGAAAGTTCTACAACGCAGGGATAGAAAAGCTGCCAGAGCGACTCAAAAAGTGCATCCAAGTGAACGGCGACTACGTCGAAAAATAATGTATATATACTGAATATAACCATGCAAAAAAAATTTAATAACCATTTTTTTCGATTATTTAAAATTGTGGAGACTTTACTTTTGGGACAAGCCTCGTATAGGGATTTAACGCTGGTGTAGTGACTACAGATGAGATTGCGATGAAACTAATTGGAAAAGGGAGGTGGAAGTACCTACCTACATTACAAAACAGGAAACTATTTTTTAATAGTTGATTATCCAAATTAATCAATTCACAACTTCAAAAAAGGATAGTTCAGTAGGACAGTTTCGCTGGAGCTTTCCATAAGGCAGACAAGCGCTTCCTTCTGTAAACTTTGTGAATTCTTCCCGGCAACTTTCAAATTATTCCTCTTTCTGGCCCAAAGAAAAATTGGTTTCTCCTTCTGCATATTTATTCTGGGATGTCTACCGAAAAGCTGTATTGGGAGACCCAATGGGGCTGTAGGCGCAGACAATGACGTCATTATCTTTGCAGAACTGGACCAACTCGGGCTGCTGCAGGTAGAGGTACAGCTCGACTTGATTGTTTGTTGGTTTGATTCGGGCAACGTCGAGAATCCTCTTGACTTGGCTTAGATTGAAATTGGAGACTCCGATGGATTTAGCTTTGCCTTTGTCCACCAAACTTTCCATTACCTGTTCGAGAATACATAGAACGATTGTAATGAACTTCTGAAAAGTACAGATCTTGCAGATTTATTATCGTCTTTTGCCGGGGTCTGATAATCAATTGATTTTGCCGGGGTTTCAATCATTGAGATAGAAATTTTTGGGCTATCGGGTTGGATGAAGGAAGAACTTCCTTATGTTCAAGTTCAAGAGGCTACCAATTTCTCCCTTAGAGGGAAATAGATAGATCACGGATATGTCCATTGTTGTAGGTGTAATTTGAAAATTAAAATGATGAAATAAAATAACACACAAGATATTTTATGAATAATTTATTAGCATGAAGTAGGTTGATACTTTATTTCAACTTCTGTGATCAACAATGTAGCATCTCTTCTAATAGTATGAACCTATTTACTTTTTCTACGATTAAACAGAATTTTTTTTCTAAAAAAAAAAAAAACTCCGATCGCACGTAATGTATCGCAGTATTCTAGAGAACCTGGATTCATATCTGCCGATATTTAGCTGATTTTGTTTACTGGTTGCAGAGTTGCATTTTTTGTGGCAAAAAAAGTGTCGCGAAAAATTCCTTGAACCCCAGCCAAAAGACATATCTTTGTCAATTTGATGCTGAAATGCATACTGAGAACTTCTAGGCAACATTTTGAAATCGTAATGTATTGCAATTGTGCAATGTGTGGAAAATATGGACAAAAGAACAAAGATAGGAGACATGTAATGGCCCATTTTCATTCAAAAATGGGACATTTTTTTTCAATTTTGTTTCTCGAAAATTAATCAATGATTGAACTTTGTAATCCGTTTAGAAAACTATGATGTATTTTTCAAAGAGGGTGGAAAAAATGACGTAGCAACTGAAATCTGGTTGGTCAAGACCCCAGCAGGTCGATTCTGTAACTCGCTATTTGGTTGACGTTATCGCGTCGGATTCGGTATCCCTCCCGTGCAAGGACAGGTCGATAACGACATTGGAATTCTCTAATCGGGCATAGCGAAGTTTGGTCGTTGCATTTCAAAATAACGACGTCGCTATGTGATCCGACAATATTTCGGTCTAGAGCGAGCGAAAGGTAGCAACGCGTGGTTTTTAGCCAATGGGAAGACGTATTGATAATAGTTTCCAATTGTTATCACGGGTAGAAGATCACTGCAGTTTGCAAAATGTCGGATTCATATTTTTTGCCGTGATGAATATACAAAGGAATGACGCGTAAAAACGGAGTGTTTCTCGTGATTCGTGCTTTTGTATCATGGAATAATGATAAATGGAAAGAATTACTTTTCATAAATCGGATTCATCAGTCACATTGGTATGAATTTCGTCCGTCCACGATGCTTCGAATAATCAACTGCCTGTCCATCTTACTACAAGGTAAGAATCGTCTTGTTATTTATCGTTTATACATACTCACACATCCGTACTTATTCGTACTTTCAACTACTTTGAGTGAGAAGTCCATAGTTAACTGCCTAATTGTGTGCGGTTTACATTATTGTTACAGATTCCGGGAAACAAGTACCTAACCCCTACTAACGAAAATTTCGGAGTTCTCGATGTCTTTTCAGAACAAAATAGATGTATTTCACTCTCAAGGGTAAAAAAAACCCTATCACTTCAAAATTTATGAATCGCTGTTTTACTCGTAAAGTTTCATGTATGTTATAAGACTGAATGAACATAATATTATTGTATTCAATAAAACGTAAGATTCATGACGTAATTTATTTATCTACCTTCACATTCATATTTCTTTGATTCAATTTTATGTTACAATTTTCATCTACCACGTCATATTCTCTCCTACCGTCGATGTCGATTACGGATATAAACCATCGTAAATTCGTGGTAAATATTTTCTCAGGTAATAGCAGGTAAGTTGGTATAAAAAAGAGCATTATCATCACAATTATTTAACAAAAAATTATCAATTTTAGGGGTGTGAAATATCACCAAAGTTCGTGTTGGCAAGAGGGGATTATTTGTCGTATAAACACTCACACAGATCACCGGATAACTACCTTTTATTTTACAAAACAGAACGTACTATAATTTCAACTCGAAACGAACGACAAAACAATTTTTTTCTGACTTTTACAACGAATAACGATTACGAATGAACAACGAACATACACAGTGATTCCACGGAATTTTGCCGGTAAAAACTCGGATATAGCGAAAATCATTTCGTCGAAACAGTCGCACCATGGAGTGATGATCCACCAAACCTACTTCCATACACTTGTTTCCATAGGTGCCCACCAACAAAGAATGGATCTCCAACATCCTCCCACCTAATGTTCAATGAAGAACATTACTAAGTCATAGGTCCAGCCGCTTGGGAACCTTAACCGCACGTCCAACACGAGTCACAAGTGGCGTGGTCTGGGCAGCAAGCTCTGAGCCAGGATCAGACACCTCCACAGCAGGGTCCAGAAGCACATCTTCAGCAGGGTCAGGTAGCACCTCTTCAAAGTCCTCCAAAGTATCCAGGGCCTCCAATTCTTCCTGCTCCGAATCTTCCAGAGGATCCATTGCCATTTCCACCTCCAGTGGGAACACCCGCTGCAACGGACGAGTCATCACTCCCTTAGCAGTCTTTAAATAAAGAACCCTAATATGACCATCACGACCGCGAACAATCTCTTGAATTATTCCAATGGGCCACTCTAGTCTCTTCACATCATCTGAGCCTATGAGGACAACTTCTCCAACTCTTGGTTCCCGAGTCCCTCTTCGGTGTGTCCACTTAAGACTGCCAAGATACTCAACCCGAAATCGTTCCCTCAATTGCTGACGCAATTCAGATCTATGACGTAGGCGACGATCCAAGCTATTCTCGTCTATAGCATCACAATCGGGGGTTCCTGAAAACTTGATATCCTGCAAAAAGGCAGATGGGGTGAGAGCCACAGGATCCATATTGCTCTCAGATGAAGGAGTAATGGGTCTCGAATTGACCAAACTCTCACATTCACAAAGAGAGGTGTACAACTCTTCAAGGTCAAGACATGCTTTCCCCAATGTACGTCGCAGCAATCTTTTAACAGTCTGGACCATCCTCTCGTAAAACCCACCCCACCATGAAGCCAAAGGTGGGTTAAACCTCCATTCGATGCGTTCAACACTGGAATATGATGTAATGGTCTCCCAATCCAGTGCTGCAAAAGCATTGTTTGCACCATGAAAACACGTTCCATTGTCACTATACAATATCCTGGGCCTACCCCTTCTTGCAATAAACCTTCTCAGGGCCAATATGAAGGCGTCTGTGCTCAATGATGTCACCAATTCCAGATGAACAGCACGGAAGACTCCACAGGTAAAAAGGGCCACCCACACCTTCTGTCCATCACGCAAAACCAATGGCCCAGCATAGTCTACACCAACCACCTCAAACACAGCAGCATCTGAAACACGGGATGGTGGCAGTGGTGGGGACTCAACATCAAAACTCTTTCCACTGAAGCGCTTACAAGAAACACATTTCTTGACAATGTTCCGGGTCAGTTGACGGCCCCTCAGAATCCAAAAGCGCTCCCTCAGCAAACTCCATAAAGTTGCAGCTCCAACATGACCATTCCTACAGTGAAAATCATACACCAATCGCTGTACAACTGGGTGATTGGTTGGAAGAAGAATAGGAGTAGTGAACCCCTCAAGATCATCTCGCTCAGAGATCCGGGTTTGCAGTCTCATAACATCAAAGTCATCCCTAAAGGGTCGCAGCTCACGAATACTCTTATCTGTAAGGGTAGGGAATGCCTCCTCCTGAACCAGACGACACACCACATTCTCTGCAGCCTTCAGCTCCTCCATGGAGAGCACCCCTCTCTTACGCGTACGACGATTCCTACAATTGAAGACAAAACGGTTAATCCAACCAATCATTCTCACAATTTTCTCATACTTGGAAAAGAAGCGGTACATCCAGCTGTGATCCATAGTTGCCGAAACAAGGGTAGACGACCTGTTCAGTCTTTCACTAGATATAGCCTCCTCTTCAAAAACACATGGTGATAGTGGCCATCTATCCTCATGAGCCCTCAACCAAGACGGGCCCTCCCACCAACGCGACCTGACCAGCTGTTCAATGCTGCACCCCCTAGAAGGTAAATCGGCAGGATTGAATTTACCTGGTATGTGTCGCCAAGTAACGTGAGCTGTCAACTCTCTCACCTCTTTCACCCGATTCCGAACAAAAACCGACCATTCCTCTTGACGATGAATCCAGGCGAGTACAGTACTGGAATCGCACCAAGCATATGTAGGGACATCACTCCATCCAAGCGCATTCTGAATGGACTTTAATAGACGAACTCCAATAACCACACCCATCAGCTCTAACCTTGGTATAGTCAAACCCTTCAATGGTGCCACCCGAGATTTTGCCTGAACCAGAGATACAATAACTCCACCATTTTCCGCTTCACTACGAAGAAAAAACACAGGCAGCATAGGCCTTTCCACTAGCATCACAGAACAAGTGTAATGAAGGATTCTTCAGCGTTCCCATATTCCTCTTGACAGCAATGTTTTTCAACAGTTTTACTTGTTTTCGCCAGGTCTCAAAAGTCTTGTGGTCTTCCTCCTCTAATGGATCATCCCAACCAAGCTTCTTTTCCCAAAGGGTCTGCAACATCAACTTCAACTCAACAGTTGCAGGAACACAAAAACCAATGGGATCGAAAATCCTCTGAGTCATGGACAAAACACTTCGCTTTGTCAACACCTCTGGCTGTGTGGTTGTCTCCCACCAATCCAAATTGAGGCTAAGAGAGTCTACATCTCGGTCCCATTTTAGTCCAAGCAAAGACGAGGGAGCGTTATACTGTTTGTCAAATGAAAACTCCCACCCTCTCAAATTGAAACCACTTTGAGCCAAACAGTCAGTTGCCAAATCTTTCAACTTCTCAGCCTCAGCAATACTATCCACACTCATTGCTAGGTTGTCCACATAGAAGCCCCTTTTCAACCTGCTCAACACTTCACCATTCTCAGAAAACCCATTTTCTGAACTCAAACTCAAATGATGATCCAAGACAGCTGCCAGCAAAAATGGACTGCAGGTAACACCAAAAACAACACGTGTGTGTCTCAAAGTAACCTGCTCCTGAGTGTCTTTTTTCCACAAAAACTTCAAATATTGACGATCCTCTGGGTGGATTGAAATTTGCAGAAATGCCTTCTCAATATCTGCAGATACCCCAATAGCTTTTTCCCGAAAACGAAGCAGAATGTCTGGTAACAGTTCAATCAAATTTGGCCCCTGTTCCAAGCAGTCATTCAGTGAAGGGTTCCTTCCACTTTTTGCTGAAGCGTCAAAAACAGGACGGACTTTAGTGGTGCTACTTGATTCCTTAACCACTGGACGATGGGGCAAGTAGTGACCCTTCCAATCATCTTCAGTCCTCTCAATGATATTCAGTTCCAACCATTCATTGAGCACTGCATCGTAGTTCTCGAAGAGCTTCTCTGTTTTCTCAATTTTCCTCAACATACTCTGCAGACGGGTCTCAGCAAGTTCCCTATTAGTCGGTAAATCCTCAACAATGTCATACCAAGGTAGTCGCACTTGGTACCGACCATTCACAAATTCCACAGTATTCTGGAATTGTCTCAAAGCAGCAGCTCTTTTCTGATCCTTAGTCTCCTTTTCACCAGGATCACTGATGCCAATAGCCTCCAATTTCCACAGATCTGACACGTCACCTTCTGCTATAGTGGTCATGGTGAATGTTGTGGCAAGATTTGAACTGCATCGCACAGCATTAGACCTCAAGCGGGTTCCCATGAGTGTCCAACCAAACACAGTCTCCACAGCAACAAAGCCAGATGAAAGGACCTCACGTCTTCCAGACCAGATCTTTCCCGCCACATCAGCACCAATCAGAACATCTATTGGGCCAGCCATATCAGTCAAGGGTACAACTCCCAAGTTCCTGAGTTCTAGGGCAACCTGATCATCTGGCTCAGCAACCGGGATGTACGATGCAATTGTATCCTGATTCAAAGTCGTAAAGTTGCACTGATAACCATTTGACTCACTCCGCAACCGAACTTTAACACATTTGTGTTTTGTTGCCCCAGTACTGCAACCTCCAAAAAGCGAGTGAATAAGAACCTCATGATCAATAACTTCATACTTCATTTTATCAATCAAGTGGGTGGAAATATAAGACCTCTGAGAACCACCATCAACCAACACACGAACAGGAAGCCGGGTACATTCACTGAACATGGTGACAACAAATGTCTGCAAATAAACCTCACTAGATGATGACCCCACAGTCAAGCTGTGATTCACAGCTAACAGCCCATTTTCTGTCTTGACGTTGTCTTCTGAACTTGGGCTATCACCCTCTGAACCCCCTCCATTGGCCTTATAACACAAAGTTGGTGATGATGCCCCCCACAGAGCCCACACTCTTTATTGCACTTTCGAGACATGTGTTTTCTTCCCAAACAGACAAAACAGCAACGAGCCTGAGCAATTGATTGACGCCTTTCTTGGATAGACATAGGATATGCCTTGGCACAGCCCCCAGATCCATGCCCTCCACCACAAAACAAACATTTTTCCACTGATTTGTATTTGCCAATCCAGCAGCTGTTGGTGAACGTTTCAACAAAGTTGTGTCAGTAGCACGAAAGTCCCGATCCTTAACCCCAACAGACTGAGAACAAGCCATAGCTACCCTCTCTTCAGCTTCCACCTCACACTTAACGAATTTCAACAGACTATCCATTCGGCACTTCTGAGAGGTAGCACTAGTATTGGTTCGCTGCCATACCTTCAATGTTTCAGTGGGTAAACAGGATTCAACCAGTGGGAAAAGGATGGATGCATAAGTGTCCGACATAATACCCAAGGTCTCAAGAGCACGTAGTTGGGCTTCAAGACGGTCATACAAACTCGGCAAAGTCATATCCTCATGTGAGGTAACCAACTTCAGAAGTTCCCTAATATAAAATTCTATAAGTAGATCCTCTCTGCCACATCTCTCCTTCAAAGCAGCAATAGCCTTATCATAGTTATCCCCAGATGGTGGGAAACTTTCCACCACAGACCTTGCCCTAGACTCGGGGATAGTTGCCTGAAGGAGATACTGAAACTTATCTTCTCTTGACAGAGAAGGATCAGAATCTATACTCGAAAATTGGGCCCAAAATCCAATCCATTGTGACACCTCACCACCATACTTCACCAGCTCCAACTTAGGCAGACGAAATCTCTGCCTTCTCTCAGACTCACCTTCAGAAATAACAGAACCCATGGTAACACGTTGATTGAGGTTATCAACCATGCTCTTCAATGTGAAAAACTTAACATGATATTTATCAGATTCGTCGATCTCTGCCAACAAAACCTCGTCTTTCTCTTCGAAACTATGCATAGCAGACAAAACATCCCGATCCACAGACGTGATCTCATAATAGCGATGTTCTAGAACAGAATACTTTGCGTTAATCTCCGTCAAACCGCATTTTTTGATGATAAGTTCATGCAAAGAAGCCTCCTGCTTCTCAAAGGATAGTCGTAGAACTCCCCTTTTCTTCACCAAAGACGTCAAATTATTCGTCACACCTTCGCTATCCATTTTCACTTAAAAGGTAGGTACTTACAGTTCACAAGTTCTGTCCAAATAATCAAATTCTCAACCTCACTGCCAACGTCCTGTCACGGTCGCCAAAATGTGAAATATCACCAAAGTTCGTGTTGGCAAGAGGGGATTATTTGTCGTATAAACACTCACACAGATCACCGGATAACTACCTTTTATTTTACAAAACAGAACGTACTATAATTTCAACTCGAAACGAACGACAAAACAATTTTTTTCTGACTTTTACAACGAATAACGATTACGAATGAACAACGAACATACACAGTGATTCAACGGAATTTTGCCGGTAAAAACTCGGATATAGCGAAAGTCATTTCGTAGAAACAGTCGCACCATGGAGTGATGATCCACCAAACCTACTTCCATACACTTGTTTCCATAGGTGCCCACCAACAAAGAATGGATCTCCAACAG